>PVHX01011816.1:0-62262 GCA_004024805.1 Geosciurus inauris
GGTTCAAATAGATAGACCCCAATACAATAATACTTGGTGATTTTGGCATACCTCTCTCACCAATGGATAGACCATCTAGAAATAAACTAAGTAAAGACCCTTCAGAACTAAAAAGTACTATTAATCAAATGTACCTAAGATATCTATAGAATATTTCCTTATGAAAACCAAACTCATATTCTTCTCAGCATAATGTGTAACATTCTCTAAAATAGATCATATATTATGACAAAGTAAGTTATAAAAAATACAAAAAAACAAATCAAGAAACTCCCTTACATCCTATCAGATCATTATGGAATGAAATAGAAAACAATAACAAGCTAAAAAATCAGAAAACATTTTAACGCCTGTAGATTAAAATAATATGCTTTTGAATGAGAGATGGATCATAAAAGAATCAGTGGATAAATTAAAAAATTATTAGAAACAACTAAGAACAGAAATACAACACATCACAGTCTCTAGGATAGTATGAAGACAGTTCTAAGAGGAAAGTTTATGGCATTGAGTGCCTACATTTAAAAAATAGAAATATCCCAAATAAATAATCTAATGTTACACCTCAATGTCCTAGAAAAGGAAGAACAAACTAATTCCAAATTCAGCAACACACAGGAAATAATTAAGAACAGAGCCAAAATTAATAAAATTGAGAATAAAAAAAATACAAAGGAGCATGCAACAAAGAGTTGGTTCTTCAAAAAGATAAACCAAACTAATCAAAAGAAAAATAGAGAAGACTACAATCAACAAAATTATGGAAGAAAAAGAGGATATCACCTCAGACACTTCTGAAATCCAAAGGATTATTAGAACCTGTTTTGAAAATTTATGCTCCCCAAAAATTTAGAAGATATTGATGAATTTCTAGACACATATGATCTAAACAAATTGAAACATGAGAATATAGAAAACCTAAACAGACTAAATAGGAATTCAATCAATGAATAAGATTGAAATGGCAACAAAGATACTTTCAACAAAGAAAATACCAGGATCAAATGAATTTTCTCAGTCAAGTGCTACCAGATCTTTAAAGAAGAACTGATGTAAATCCTCCTCAAATTATTCCATGACATAAAAAGGGAGGGAACTCTCCCAAATTCATTCTATAAAGCCAGTATCTCACTCATACCAAACCAGACAAACACACATCCAGGAAAGAAAACTTCCAACCTACATCCCTGATAAACACAGATGACAAAAATCCATAATAACATATCAGTAAACTGAATTCAAAGCACACTAAGAATATACTGCACCATAGTCAAGTGAGTTTCATCCCATCAGTGCAAGTTTGGTTCAACATACACAAATCAATAAGTGTAATTCACCAGAAAAAAGTAGAATTAATGACAAGAATCACATGATCACCTCAATAGATACAGAAAAAGCCTTTGACAAAACCACCTATTCATACTTTAAAAAGTTGGAGAAATTTGGGATAGAAGGAACTTGCCTCAACACTATAAAGAATATATATGACAAACCCAAGTCCAAACTCATACCAAATGGAGAAAAACTGAAAGCATTTTCTTTAAAATCAGGAAATAGACAAGGATGTCCACTCTTACTATTCTTATCCAACATAGTTCTTGAAACTCTATTCAGAGCAATTAGGCAAGTGAAGAAAATGAAAAGGATACAAATAGGAAAAGAAGTTGTCAAATCATGTCTGTTTGCGGATGACATGATCCTATATCTGGGAAACTCAAAAACTCTGCCAGATTTCTAGAGCTGATAAATAAATCAGTAAAGTAGCAAGATATAAGATCAACATTCATAAATCAATAGCTTTCCTATACTCTAATAATGAATCTGCTAAGAAAGAAATCAGAAAAACTAACCCATTCACAATAATCTCAAAACAAAAAACAAAAAACTTGGGAATAAAACTAACCAAGGAGGTGAAAGTCCTCTACAATGGAAACTGTAGAACACTGAAAAAAGAAATTGTAGACCTCCCATGTTCATGGATAGGCAGAATTAATATTGTCAAAATTGTCATACTGCCAAAACCATTATACAGATTCAATGCAGTGCTCATCAAAATACCAATGACATTCTTCACATAACCAGATAAAACAACCTTAAAATTTATTTGGAAGAATAAAAGACCCAGAATAGCAAATACAATACTGAGCAAGATGAGCAAAATTGGAGGACAATACCTGATGTCAAATTATACTATATGGATATAGTAACAAAAATAGCATGGTACTAGCATCAAAACAGTCATGATAACCAATGAAACAGAATAGAAGACACAGAGACAAACCCACATAGATACAGTCATCCAATACTTGACGAAGGTGCCAAAAACATGTCCGTTAAAAAGATTGACATTTTATAGTTAGGTATAGCCATGTGACTAAACTCTGGCCAAAAGATATGAGTGCAAGTTTTAAGTCCAACTCCAGGTTGTGACCCTGAAGTTGTACCCTCCCTGGCTCCTTCCTCTCCTTCCCTCTGGCTAAAATGAGGACCTGGTGGTGAGCTATCCATACATACAAAGGAGGGCACACCCTGTGGATGGCAGAGCCATTAGGTTGTTATAACTGATCCCTGATGATCAATTTCACAAAGCAGAGATACTAGACCAACTTAGATCGTGAGTGTGTGTGTGTGTGTGTGTGTGTGTGTGTGTGTGTATACTACTAAGGGACTGAACTCAGGGGTGCTCTTGGAGCCAAACTCCAAGACTTTTTACTTTTGTTTCATTTTGAGACAGAGTCTTGTTAGGTTGTCCAGATGAAGCTCAAACTTGAGATCCTCCTGCCTCAGCCTCCCAGGTAAGTGGGATTACAGATTTGCACCACTTCACCCATCTCAACCTGGATTTTTAAAACCACCACAATTTTAGGTTAACTGAGGCTTCAGCTAGTAAGTAGAGGAGTAGAGATAACATGCAAGCAGTTCAGCCTGAATTTGAATATTGTGAATTTCCAGAAGAATAAGTATCTCAAAAACAACTTTAGACACTTTCTAAAATTTCTCTTAAAAGTGGATATTCGGGCTGAAGCTCAGTGGTAGAGCACTTGTCTAGCATGTATGAGGCACTGGGTTCCATCTCCAGCACCACATAAAAATAAATAAATAAAATAATAAATAAATAAAGAGGTATTGTGTCCATCTATAACTAAAAATATTTTTTTAAAGTGGACATTGATTTAAAAGAAAAGATTGACATTTTTAAAAATAGTGCAGGAAAAACTGGATATCCATATGAAGGAGAATCAAACTAGATCCCTATCTTTCACCTAAAAGTCAACTCAAACTGGACCAAAGACATAGGAGTAAAACCGGGAATTTTGCAACTGCTAGAAAAAAACATAGACTCAACACTCTAATATATTGGCACAGGCAATGACTTCCTTAACAAGACCTCCAAAGCTCAAGAAATAAAACCAAGAATCAGTAAATGGAATAGCATCAAATTAAGAAGCTTTCACACAGCAAAGGAAACAATTAAGAGTGTGAAAAGAGAACAAACCTATGGAATGGAAGAAAATCTTTGCCAACTACTCCTCTGATAGGGAATTAACATCCAGAATATGTGAAGAACTAAAAATGCTACACACCAAAACAAACAAACAACAAAAAAATAAATAAATAGGCAAAAGAATTAAAGAGATATTTCTCAAAAGAAAACATACAAATGGTCAAAAAAGTGTATGAAAACATGTTCAATATCCCTAGCAACTAGCAACCAGGGAAATGCAAACCAACAGCGCATTGAGATTTCATCTCACTCCAGTAAAAATGGCAATTATCAAGAATACAAATAATAATAAATGCTGGTGAGGATGTAGAGAAAATGTACATTTATACACATTTATACACCATTGACTGCAAATCAGTACAACCACTTTGAAAAATAGTGTAGAGATTTCTCAAACGACTAGAAATGGAGCCACCACATGACCCAGCTATCTTATTTTTTGGTTTGCATCCAAAAAAAACTAAAATCAGTATACTATAATGATACAAGCACCTAAAAGTTTATAGCAGCATATTTCAAAATAGTTATGGAACCAGCTCAGTGTTCATCACCAGAGAAATGGATAAAGAAAATGTTGTACTTGTACATGATGGAATTTTACACAGCCATAAAAAAGAACGGAATTATGGAATTTGTTGGTAAATGGATGGAAATGGAGAACATCATGCTAAATGAAATAAACCAGATGCAGAAAGTCAAGGGTGAAAAGTTTTCTCTCATATGTGAAAGCTAGAAAGAAATAAAAAATAAATAAACTGGGTGGGAGAATATCAAGAAAATATAAAGGATATCAGTGGAGCAGCAGAAGTCAGAGAGGGAAAGAGAAGAAATGGATAAAGGGAGGAATTGGTGAATGAAATTGGTCAAATTATGTTAGGTACATATATGAATACACCACAATGAATTTCATACATATATATATAAACATGTTTTTATTCACATATATATATACATATAAATATGCATATATATATAACCAATTCAAAAACAATGAGTAAATAGAAGTAAGACCAGGAGAGTAAAGGAAGGGGGACAGGGTGGGGGAAGGAGGAAGAAAGGGAAAGAAAGAGGAAGTACGAGGGACTGAAATGGAACAGATTGCATTCCATGCACATATGATTATATAAAATGAACTCCAAAATTATATATAACTGCACTAATGAAAACATTTTTTAAAATATAAATAAATAAATCTTTTAAATGTATTCAGACTGTGGTGTAATTCTTTCAAATTTTTCTACTAACTTTATTCTGATAAGTGTGGGGGGCGGGATAGGCAGTTACCAGCCCTTGCACTAATCTTATGTGTCAAGTCATCTGGGCCAAAACTGATTGAATTTCTAGGTACATGTATCTGGATGTTCCTGGGAGAGATTAGCATTTGATTTGGTGGACTGTGTAAAGCAGATGGCCTTCCCCAATGTGGATGGGCCTCATCCAATCCCTGAGGACCTGAATAGAACAAAAAAGCAGAGGAAGGTTGGTGTCTCTTCGCCTGACTGTTGAGATGAGAGAAAAATTTTGTCCTGACTTTGATGCTCCTAGTTCTTGGTCCTTCAGACTCAAACTGGAATCTATACCATAAATTCTCTATCTTTCAGGTATTCAAACTACACCACCAGCTCCCCTGGTTCTCCAGCTTTCAAATAGCAAATGCTGGAACTTTTCAGTCTCCATAATTATATAAACCTTAATCCATATAGAAAGACAAATATAGAGATTGATTTTCTGTTGTTTCTATTTCTGTCAGAAACCCTAATAAAGCCCAAAAGAGGTTTTTTTAATATTTTTATTTTTTAGTTGTAGGTGGACAGAATATCTTTATTTTATTTTTATGTGGTGCTGAGGATCGAACCCAGTGCCTCATGCATGCTAGGTGAGCACTCTACCACTGAGCCATAACCCCAGCCCCCAAAAGAGTTTTAAAATTTAACTCTTGTTGTTAATTAGGAGTCAAAGTAGAGTGAAATGTAACATATATAAACAGAGTAAAATTACAGATGAAGTACAAAATAAAATTATAGATGCAGTTTTCCAGAAATCAAAATCTTTGAGACAAAATGGAAAGAAACGATATTCCCACCAGTCATTTCAAAGCATGATTTTGGAAGAAGATATTCATTTGTTTACAATAACATTAGGACTCCTATTGGTATGTAGTGGTTTTACAAACTAAATAATTATATGACATAATTATTTCTGAGAAACAAATATTTAAAACAGTAGCCATGCTTAACTAGGATATTGTATACAAGCTAGACTTTTGCACTTTTTGGATATAAATATGTAAACTAAAGTGCAGAGACTTGAGTTGGTCATACTTCTAAGTTCATGACAGAGTCATCAACTGTCTATGTGAGGCTCATCTCTTATTTTTTCTTCTTTCTTCCTCTATCTGTACCCATCCGCCCCAAAAATATAGAAAGACACCTGGATGTATTTAGCATTTTTCTTGAGTATGTAGATATATTTTAAATATGGCACTATTTTTCTGAGTGTTTGTTTTAAATGTGCCTAAGTTATTTACCAGGTTATAGATCTTCTCTTACTTTCACTTCCCAACACTATGTCTGAATCCACACTATAATTACATCTATGAGTATTCATACCTCACCCATCTATTCCCCTAGAGACAGATCCTGTGTTATCTGCCATGCTGTGCTGTACAAATAAGACTTAACCAAATATTCTTATGCCTGCTTCCTTAGGAACCTAAACACAACTTCCACGGGAGGAAATAGATGGGTCACAGGAACTGTACATACAAAATTATGCCAAGTATCTCTAGATTAGCTCCTTGGGTCTATAGTCTCTGCTTTGCCCATTTTTCTGTTGCTTCCCTAGTTTTTCTAAGGATTCCCTGTACTTTCTAGATATTGACTCCTTGTCAGTTTTTTTATTTTTCAAATAACTTACCCCAATCTATTTCTTGTTGCCCTTCATTGAACAGAAATTTACAATTGCTATGTAGCTAAATTTATTGTTTAATTTTATGTCTTGTACTTCTGGAGTGTTAATTTTAAAAAGTCTTCTCCAACTCAGAATTATAAAAATGTTTTCTGATATATTTTGATATATTTTTATTCACTATATAGTTTTATTTTTTGTATTTAAGCTTATAACCAATCTAAACTGTGTATTTGAGAACTAATATTATTTTTCTCTATAAAGGGATCTGTTTTCCCAATATTGTCTAATAAAGAAATAATCCTTTTCCATCAGATCCACTTCTATCAGGTATCAGGGCCCCATGTAAACATGGCTTTGTTTTTGAGCACTCAGTTCTGTTCCCTTTCTATGGTTTTACAGCAACAATCTTCTGTTGAGAACTAGTTGACATGTTTCTGAGATAAACTCAACTATATCATGATTTTTTGTTGTTGCTATATTCAACTTCCTAACATTTGTTTAGTATTTTTTTGTATCTATATTCACAAGTGAGAGCCATATTAAAGTATCCTCTTAAAGTATTTGTTAGCAGTTATATCCCTCTAATTTTTCCCGGCCAATAGAACATAGCCTTGTAGCAACCATAAATTCCTTGATTTCAGGGGCGTGAAGGTCCCCCTCTGAACCTAGATAAATCAGGATTGGTCCAATATAGTCATAGAAATCCTACTCTTCTCTGCCAATGATTGCTCTGGGAATGTGTGTGTAACCCAGTTCTGACCAAAGAGATATAACAAGACATGTGCTCTGGAGCTCCCCATGCTTGACATATAAATAAACTCAGGAAGGAAAAGCCTTTCACCTCTTCTTTCCTTTCCTAGACCAAATAGGGCTAATTCGAGTAACACGAGCCTGATTTAACATTTGAAAATCAATGCAATTCACTACATAAAAAGATTAAATTAGAAAAATTATGCGATCATCTCAGTAGATGCTTAAAAATGGTTTTTATTAAATTAAGCATTCATTCATTTAAAAAATCACTACAATAGTAGAAGTAGTAACAGCTGGGTAAAAAGGTAATGTGACTCCTACTTCAAACATCATGGTGAATGGCAAAACACTGAAAGTTTTATCTCTGAAAATGAGAGCGAGATTTGGATTTTGGATTCCAAACCAGCACAATCATGGCTATTGTAGTAAGTCAAAGCAAGAAAAAAATTTGGAAAAACAAAAACTGTTGTTTTTCCGGATAATATGATAGTTATGTAAAAAATCTAATAGCATCTACAAATAAACTATTAGAATAAACTATTAGAATTAATACACAAATACAGAACAATCATAATAGCCTGAATATATTTTATGCCTATACAGTATCAACAAATAGAATTTAAATTTTAAAACATTAGATTTAAAAAACATGTATATTAAAACATATCTAACAGCTTTGTGAAATACCTAATGAAATCAAATAGTCTACAAGTATTACCAAGAGAAATAAAGAAGTTCTAAGTAAATAGTGAGATATAATAGGTTCATGCATTGTGAATTACTGTTGTAAAGATGTGCATTTCCATGGTTGACTATGTATTTGGTGAAACTCCAAACAAAATCCCAGCAGATGAATGTGTGGAAGCTAACTTAAATGATATCTAAAAATAAAAAAGTATCAAAAACAGCAAAGATCTCTTGAGGACAGATTGAATCAAAAAGATTTCTGCTCTGAGATATATACATTAAAACAGTGATGTATCGGTGCAACAATAGACAAGACAATGTAACACAATGAACTATCCCAAGCAAGATGGCAAAACAGATACTCCCATACACTCTTTTCCCCAGTGGACACACTGACCCAGCAACATTACACAAATTCCCTTTGTGAGAAACCAGTTAAGAGGCTCCTAGATCACCAGAAGTCATGAAATCAGTTATACCAAAACCAGTAGAAAAATTGGTATCCCTGATTCATCATCATCCCTCCCCATCGCCCTGAATGGCATGGACGAGAGAAACTCCCCAGTTCTCAGACCTTCTGCACAGAGAAGAGAAAATTGAAGCATAAGCCCAACTTCAGATTTTTCAGTAGGCTGCCAAAGGACTACGATCTGCTCAGTGACAACCAAAAGGCATCAGGATGAAGGTCACCAAGAACAAAAGCAATGATTTGGTGCTTTCACTTGTCATCAATCCTACCCAGCTCAGTGAAGAATGAGTGGGAGCAAACTCCCAGCCTGACTTCTCTGGGAAGGGAAACAGTTAGAGCAGATGTCCTATGTTCTGGCTTTTGAGGAATAACCATGGGAACAGTGTCTCTCTTGCTCTTCCTCAGAGTGTTGGTAGAATCTGGCGTACTCTAGATGTCTAGGGTCCACTGAAAATAAAAGAAAGCTAGGCACTTTAATACTGCTTCAGAGGACCCACAGCACAACAGACAAAGGCTGGTACAATTTGGTGGCCTTCTCTACTGGGGAACAGAGAAGAATAGTGGATCATTGGTCCAGTGTTATGAGTTTTCAGGGGGCTTCCTAAAAAAAAGGTAGTAGATAGTCCAGAGCAAGATGGCAGAGAAAGAAGTCTTTGGTATCCACATTAGCCTGGTGCTCAAGGGACTGCCCTACACCAGCACTGTTTTAGTTAGTTTTTGCATTACTGTGACCAAAATACCAAAAAAAGAACAACTTAGAGAAGGGAAAGTTTATTTGGGGCTCACAGTCTCAGCATCTCAATGGATAGTGGCTGATTCTGTTGTTATGGGCACAAGGTATGATTCCATTGTTATGGGCACATGTTATGGGCACTGGGAAGGGCCCAGTGGAGGAAAGCTGCTCAACTCAAGGTAGGGTCAGGAAGCAAGAGGGGCACCACAGGAAGAATATTCCTTCTAGGGAATGCCCTCAATGGTCCACCTCCTCCAGCTAGGCCCCACCTTCCTGAAGTTACCACCTGGTCATTCAAATTAGGATGGACTAATTATTTTACAGCTCTCATAGTCTAATTACTTTACCTCTGAATGTTCCTAAATTAACAGGAGTTTGAGGGAGGGGCACCTTATGTCCAAATCACAACACCATCCATTCCCCAACCACAGGCAGCTCAGCACAAAGACTCCATCTACTAATGAGTAGAAGAGGGAAGTAAGCACAGGACTGACTGCATTAGAACTCAGTGCTAAGCTAGTGATGGCTCAAACTAGGAAGAATTCAAAGGCCCCTAACCCCAAGCCAGAGTCTATAAACAGAGCCCCTAGAACTACCCTGGCATTAGGCAGAGACTTGGGCCTCCACTGGGATGGAGGAGCTGGAATACAGCATCACTCCTGGCTGCCTGCAGCAATCACAGGCCCTGAATACAGCAGCAGGCAGGCCATAGTAACATGGGCCTTCGTCCTGCCCCTGTGCTGCACTGGCCTCTGCAGGCTGTGGGCCCTAGGTACAATCCAGCATTATTTTATTGATAACAATAGGACTTCCAGACTTGGAACTTAACAGACAAAATAAGGTATCAGAAACTAACCATAAAAGCGATCAATATGTATGAATATTCTCAAAGAATTGACAGTAGTTGTTTGAAGGAAACTTAACAAACTTTTTTTAAAAATGGAGAAACAGGGCTGGGAATGTAGCTCAGCGGTAGAGCGCTTGCCTCGCATGCATGGAGCCCTGGGTTCGATCCTCAGCACCACATACAAAACAGTAAAAATAAAGACATTGTGTCCATTTACAACTAAAACAAAAAAAAAATTTTTTTTTAAATGGAGAAACAATTCAGCACATTACCAATTTATAAGAAAAACGTAAGCCAGGCACAATGGCGCAAGCCTGTAATCTCAGCACTTTGGGAGGCTGAGACAGGAGAATCATGAGTTCAAAGCCAGCCTCAGCAACAGCAAGGTGCTAAGCAACTCAGTGAGATCCTGTCTCTACAAAAAACACAAAATAGGGCTGGAGATGTGGCTCAGTGGTTGAGTACCCCTGAGTTTAATCCCTGGTACCAAAAAAAGAAAAAAAGAAAGAAAGAAAAAGAAAAACTTAAAGTTGAAAAGTACACTAAACAAAATGAAAATGCAATAGACAGCATCAAGACATCCAGACTTCTCTTTCTATCTTGTCCTCAACCTTATGAAAAATAACAGAGAGAGAATCATTGTCTGCTTGAAAGAGGAAAAGAAAGGCAGGTACTAAATCACTGCTTAGGAGCCTGGGGCTATTCCCCCCATGGTGCAACTCAGTGCCAGACAATATCTCCTAACCACAGGCTAGTGACAGCAGAAGAGGCACCTAGGCCACAATGGTCTCAGGTGGAGGATTATGGAAATGGACTACCATTTTTGACACTACTTCAGTCTATACTGAACAACCTGCAAATTGCAGATTTGTGACAAACAAGCTTGTATAGTCCTCTAGTACTAAAATGATGTAACACACTATTAACACAATTAATCGATTCATGGCTAGCCTGGATTTAGGGCAATAGCTAGTGCTAAAATACTAATGATGACCCTATGTGCAGAGAAAATAAGCAGACTTCTTAGATTTTCTGGAAGAACTAGCACAAAAAAACATCAGATTGCAAAGACTAGAATTACCACCTAATTCTTCAATGTGTAGTCATCACTGTAGACTAACACATATCAGGAACTTTCAGGAAAACATGAACTTAACAGAAAAAATAAGGTATCAGAAACTAACCATAAAAGCAATTAATATGTATGAATATTCTCAAAGAATTGACAGTAGTTGTTTGAAGGAAACTCAACAAACTTAAAAAAAATGGAGAAATAACTCAGCACATTACCAATTTATAAGAAAAACTTAGGTTAAAGTTATTTTTTTTAAAAATCAAATGCTAGAGGTGAAAAGTACACTAAACCAAATGAAAATGCAATAGACAGCATCAATAGCAGAGTACTTCAACTATGAGAAAAAAATCAGTGAATTCAGAGGCAGCCTACTTGAAAAATACAAATTTGGAAGAGAAAAAAAAGAGTGAGAGCCTGGTGCAGTGGTGCAAGCCTGTAATCCCAGTACTTAGGGAGGCTGAGACAGGAGAATCATGAGTTCAAAGCCAGCCTCAGCAATGGCGAGGCACTAGAAAACTCAGTGAGACCTTGTCTCTACATTAAAAAAAAAAAAAATAGGGCTGAGGATGTGGCTCAGTGGTCGAGTGCTCCTGAGTTCAATCTCCAGTACCAAAAAAAAAAAAAAAAAAGTAAGGAGAAATAAAGAAAGCTTACAGGAACTTTGAGATGGAAATTAAAAGAATGAATATTCAAGTTAGCAGAAAACTTTACAAACTTAGAAAGCAATACAAGAACAGGAAGATTAAAGTCAGATGCAACTCAACCAAGTCCACCCTAAGACATATTACAATCAAACCCTTAAAGACAGAGCAATTTCTCAAAGCAGCAAAGGACACAAATAATACATGAGTATTGCAATTTTCCTGAAAGTGGACTTCTCAGCAGAAATCTTTCAGGCACGGAGAGAATAGGATAAGATACTCATAGTGAGTGCTGAAGGAAAAAAAACTGAGGTACTGGGGATGAAGCCAACCAAATAATGTTATGTGCATGTATAAGTATGTAATGTATATATTATGTATAATTTTATTGCACCAATAAAAATAATCTTAAAAAAGGAAATAAAAGAAGTAGGTCTATGAATATAGCTCAGTGGTAGAGGACTTATCTAGCATATGTGAAGACTTATGTTCAATCTCTAGCACTTCAATAGGGAAAAAAATGGAGAAATAAAGATATTTCCAGTCACACCACCCCCACCAAAAAAAAAAAAAAACTGAGAGACTTTATTACTTCCAGATATGTTTCTTCAAGAAATGCTAAAGGGAGATCTTTACACTGAAAGAAAGAGATGTTAATGAGTAAGAAGAAAACAAGTGAAGATATAAAACTTAACTAGTAAGAGTACTAGTAGATTGGCATGCAGTTTTAAGAAAAAAATGAAGAGAAACCCATACATCCTTTACCCAGTCCTCCACAATGGTAACACTTTATGAAATATAGAACAATATCACAACCAGAATATTGATTGAGATACAGTAAAAATTTCTATAACCACAGGGATATCTCAGTTGCCTTTTATAGCCATGACTACTTCCCACCTGCCCCTGTCCCTGTGACTAGCCCTTAGCAATCACTGAACCATTCTTCATCTCTAGAATTTTATCATTTCTAAAATATTGTGTAAATGGAATTATACAGTATATAACTTACTGGCATTGTCTTTTTTTTAACTTAGCTTAATTCTCTGGAGATTCATGCAGGTTACTCCACATGCCAATGGCATCTTCTTTTCTACTGCATAATAGTATTTAATGGTATGAATATACTGAATCTAGCTTAATCACTCACAGGTTGTTTCCAGTTTAGGAAGATTATGAACTACCACAAAAAAAGTTCAAATATAAGTTTTTGTGTGAATATAAATATTTTTCAGGTTTAAATTTCTAGAAGTGTAATTGCTGTGCCAAGTGGTAGTTTCAAGTTTTACTTTTTAAAGAAACGGCCAAACTGTTTTCCAAATTGGCTATACCATTTTGCATCCTCGTCAGCTTTGTATGAGTGACCTAGTTTCTCCACATTCTCGGTTGCCACTATTTTTTATTATGTATACATATATATATATACACATTGTGTTTTCAATTTGAATTCTGCTGTTTTCTAATGATGTAGACCATCTTTTCATTTGCTTATTGGCATTTGTGTATCTTTGACAAAATGTGTATTTATCTCTTTTATTCATGTTGCTAATTGGATTGTTTGCTTTTGTACTATTGAGTTTTGATAATTCTTTATATTTTCCAAATAGCAATTTTTTGTCAGATTTGTAGTTTGCTGGTCCCTCATCATATATATATATGGGTTTCCTCCCACCCTGTACCTTGTCTTTTCATCCTATTATCAGTGTTTTTCACAGAGTGTAAAGGTTTTTAATATTAATAAAATCCAATTTATCCACTTTTCCTTCTTTGTTTTGTGCTATACTGTCAGGTCTAAGAACATTTGCCTAATCTCAGATCCTGAAATTTTCTCATTTTTCTTCTAGAAGTTTTATAGTTTTATGTTAACATCTAAGTCTGGAATTCATTTCGATTTTTATATTAGGTGTGAGTCTTAAATTGATAGGGATTCCCCCCCCCCATGGGTATTCAATCTTCCAGAACCATTTGTCAAAAATTTTATTTTGACTATACGAAATCACTATTGCATTTTTATCAAAAATCACTCGAACATGTTTATGTGGATATATTTCTGTGTTCTCTATTTTTTTCTTATGGTCTATTTGTCCCTCTGCCAATACCACATAGTATGAGTTGTTTAACTACACTCTTGAATTTAGAAAGATAAATAACTGCCCCTTCATCTTTCATTTAGCTACTTTAATTCCTTTTCCTTTCTAAGTTAATTTTATTTATTAATTCAATTTGTTTTTTTAATTTTGTTTATTTTTTATTTTTATTTATTTTTTTGTAGAATCACATCATATATGCAGTAATAGATGAAGCTAGGGCTATGATGTCCATCTTATTCCACCATCTTTACTGTCCCCATGCCCCCTTCCCTCTCCCTCCCCTTTGACCAAAGTCCCTCCATTCTTCCCGTGTCCTCCCCCAGCATCCACTTATCAGAGAGAACATTCAGCATTTGTTTTGGGGGATTGGCTTACTTCACTTAGCATGATAATCTCCAACTCCATCCATTTACCTGCAAATGCCATAATTTTATTCTCTTTTATTGCTGAGTAGTATTCCATTGTGTATATATACCACAGTTTCTTTATCCATTCATCTATCAAAAGCATCTAGGTTGGTTCCACAGTTTAGCTATTGTGAATTGAGCTGCTATAAACATTGAAGTGGCTGTGTCACTGTAGTATGCTGTTTTTAATCTTCTGAGTATAGACCAAGGAGTGAGATAGCTGGGTCAAATGGTGGTTCCATTCCAAGTTTTCTAAGGAATCTTCATACTGCTTTCCAGATTGGTTGTACCAATTTGCAGTTCCACCAGCAATGTATGAGTGTGCCTTTTCCCCCACAACCTTGCCAACACTTATTGTTGTTTGTATTCTTGATAATTGCTATTCTGACTGGCATGAGATGAAATCTTAAAGTAGTTTTGATTTGCATTTCTCTAATTGCTAGGGATGTTGAACATTTTGTCATATGTCTGTTGATCAATTGTATATCTTCCGTGAAGTTTCTGTTCAGCTCCTTGGCCCATTTATTGATTGAGTTGTTTGGTTTTTTGGTGATAAGTTTTTTGAGTTCTTTATATATCCTGGAGATTAGTGCTCTATCTGATGTTTGTGTGGCAAAATTTTTTTCCCAGAATGTAAGTGCTCTCTTCACTTCATGGATTGTTTCTTTTGCTGAGAAGAAGCTTTTTAGTTTGAATCCATCCCATTTATTGATTCTTGATTTACTTCTTGCACTATAGGAGTTTGGTTAAGGAAGTAAGGTCCTAATCCAACATGATGAAGATTTGGGCCTATTTTTTCTTCTATTAGGCATTGGGTCTCTGGTCTAATTCCTAGATCCTTGATCCACTTTGAGTTGAATTTTGTGCATGGTGAGACATAGGAGTTTAGTTTCATTTTGCTGCATATGGATTTCCAGTTTTCCCAGCATCACTTGTTGAAGAGCTATCTTTTTTCTAATGTCTGTTTTTGGTGCCTTTGTCTAGTATGAGATAACTGTATTTATGTGGGTTCGTCTCTGTGTCTTCAATTCTGTACCATTGGTTAACATGTCTATTTTGGTACCAGTACCATGCCATTTTTGTTACTATAGCTTTGTAGTATAGTTTAAGGTCTGGTATTGTGATGCCTCCTGCTTCACTCTTCTTGCTAAGGATTGCTTTGGCTATTCTTTATCAAGTTGAGAAAGTTCTTTATTTCCATTTTTCTAAGTTTTAATCATGAATAAGTTTCAAATTTTATAAAAGGCTTTTCTGCATTGGTTGATACAATGATGTGATTTTTCTTTTTTTTAACCTGATGGCATGTTCCATCACAAATTTATTTTCAAATACTGAAATAGGCTTACATCCCTAAAGTGGACTGTTGTGATGTATAATTCTTTTGACATATTGCTGTGCTAAATTTGCTAATATTTTGTTAAGAACTTGTACATCTATATTCATGAGGGATATTGTTCCATAGTTTTTCTTTTTATTGTCTTTGTCTAATTTTTATTTCAGGGTAACACTGGCTTTATTAAAATGAATTGGGAAATGTTTCTGCCTCTACTATTTTTTGGAGTGTATTATATGGAATTAGTTTTAGTTATGTTTGGTTTTACCAGTAAAATCATCTGGTCTTAGAGATTTATTTTTTAGTAGTTTATAAGTTCAATTTGTTTAATATAGAACTATTAAATTATGTGTTTCATGTTGGGAGAGGTGTCAAGTTTGTGTTTATGAAAAAGGTGGGTTCATTTCATCAAGGTTGTCAAATTTGTGTGAAGGATTTTTCAATATATACCCTTATGATCTCTTTAATATCTATAGAATTTGTAGTGACATCTCTTGCTTTATTCCTAATTATGATCATTTTGTCCACTGTCCACTCTCTCTGTGTTTTTGGTTTTTGGTTTTTTGGTCAATTTTATGTGTCAACTTGTTGGCTGGGTTGAGGAACCTAGATATGTAGTAAAACATTATGCTGGATGTTTCTATGAGTGTATTTTGGGATGGGATTAACATTTAAATTAGTGGGCTTTGAGTAAATCAGATTGGCCTCCGTAATGTACACGGTTTTCAACCAATTAGCTGAAGAACAAAAGATGACCTTGCCTAAGCAACAGGGAATCTCCTACCAGCGCCAGGCCTGCACACTGGAACCGCAACATTGGCTTTTTCCTGGGTCCCTAGACTTCAGCCTACTCTGCAGATTTTGGAGTTACCAGCCTCCAAAATCATGTAAGCCAATTCCTTTAAATTAATTAGCTAATTAATTTCCCTTTTTCAATGTACATTGCATTGGCTCCATTTCTCTAGATAACTTGCATAATACAGCTAGTCTTGCTAGAAGTGTGTCAATATTATTGATCTTTATTTCATTGTTTATGTTCAGTGTATTGATTTCTAGTGTTTTATTCTTTCCTTCCTTTTGCCTACTTTAATTTTTTCTCCCTTTTTTCTAGCTTTTCACACAAGAACTTAGATTATTGATTTCAAATTCTCCTGTTTTCTAAAGTATGAATTAGTGCTCTCAACTTTGATTTACCTGTGTCTCACAAATTTTGATATGTTGTACTTTTGTTTTCATTTCATTCAATGTGTGTTTTTATTAGAGACTGTTTCTTTGGCCCACAGATTATTTAGAAAAGTCTGTTTACTTTCCAAGGGTTTGGAGAATTCTTTTCTTCCCACTGTTGTTGATTTCTACTTTGATTCTATTGGGATTAGAAAACACACTAGAATTTTGATTCTTTTGAATGTGTTAAAGTTTGTGTTGTGGCCCAGAGTGTAGTGTTTGTTGGTATTTGTTCTATGGGCATTTGAAAAAAATAAATATTCTGCTATAGTTAGGTGGAATATTCTATATATGCTGATTAAATCTTGTTGCTTGATGGGTTTTTTTTTTAGTATTTATTTATTTTTTTAGTTGTAGGTGGACAGAATATCTTTATTTTATTTTTACGTGGTGCTGAGGATCAAACCCAGTGCCTCATGTGTGCTAGGCGAGCACGCTACCACTGCGCCATAACCCCGGCCCCACTTGATAGGCTTTTTTAGTTCTATATCATTCATTCATTCATTCATACATACACAGACAGTCATTTCACCAGGTCAAATGGAAATATACAAATTGTATCTCACTTTACCCTCCCCATCTATTATATAAATGTCTGAAGTATTTCGTCTCTATATATTTAGAACCACATTAGACTGTACTAATTTTCATCTATCAAGCATACTTTAGAAATCCCAAGAAAAGAAGGGCTGTTTCTCCTGTACTTACCCATATTTTTTCTGATTGCATTCTTTCTTCCTACTATCATATGGTTCCTTCTTTCATCATTTCCTTTCTCCTGTCCTTTCAGAATTCCAGTGGCATGAATACTGGTTTATCTGTGTAAGACCTCCAAAATTTGTTCTTACAATTTTAAAGTTGCTTTGGCTATTCAGAGCTTCTTTTAAATGTATATGAATTTTAGAATAAGCTTGTCCACTTCTAACAAAAAGAAAACAGAAGAAAAGAAAAACAGAAGAGAAAATAAAAGAAAAAGTCAACAGGAATTTTTGACAAGTATTAACATTGACTCAAGATCAGCTTGTAAATGTTGTCATCACAACAATATTAATAAACACAGGATGTTTTACTGTGTGTATAGGTTTTCTTTAGTTTTTTTCAAAACTAGTTTTAGTTTTTAGTGCGCACGTCTTATGTGTTTATCTTCATCTCTTAGGCATGCATATAATTCAATTTGTAAATTTTAAGTACCAGCAATTACAGATAAAGCCTTTAGCATCAACATTTTTCCTGTTACCTCTTTCTTTTTCCTCTCTAATTTTTACTACTTGTGTCATTCCAACATTAATAATGTAAATAGTATGTGCGCGTGTGTGTGCTTTTGTGTTTACACACACACAATTCTATTATTCTAATCACACATTTGTTTCTGTAGTTAAAAGTATATAATGCACACAGGAGGCATTTCTCAATTGAGTAAAGTGTTTTCTTTCAGAATCATAATCCCTGAGCTTTAGGAAGTTCAAAACTACAGCCTTTACATTTTGTAGACCAGCTTTGCTAAACAAAAATCTTCTCACTCTTTTATTTTCAAATTTGAATATGTACATTCTTTTTTAATTTGTTGTAATTAGTTATATATGACAGCAGAATGCGTTTTGACTCAATGTATACCAATGGAGCACAACTTTTCATTTCTCTGGTTGTACACAATGTAGAGTGACACTGTTTGGGCAATCATACCTGTACATAGGGTAATAATGTTCATCGCATTCCACCATCTTTCCCACCTCCATAGCCCCTTCCCCTTCCCCTGCCCAATCCAAAGTTGCTTCATTCTTCTCTTGCTTGCTCCCCCACCCCCAATTATGGATCAGCATACACTTCTCAGAGAAAACATTGGAACTTTGGTTTTGGGGGATTTGCTTACTTCACATAGCATGATATTTTCCAAGTTCATCCACTTACCTGCAATTTACCATCATCATTATCATTTACCATTTACTCATTCTTCTTTAAGGCTGAGTAATATTCCATTATGTATATATACCACAGTTTCTTGATCCATTCATCTCTTGAAGGGCATCTGAGTTGCTTCCACATTTTAGCTATTGTGAATAGAGCTGCTATAAACATTGATGTGGCTGTGTCACTGTAGTATGCTGATTTTAAGTCCTTTGGGTATATGTGAGAAGTGGGATAGCTGGGCCAAATGGTGGTTCCATTCCAAATTTTCTAAGGAATCTCCATACTGCTTTACAGAGTGATCATGTGATCACATGCATCAATGTGTAATAACACCAGCAATGAATGAGTGTGCCTTCCCCCCACATCCTCACCAACACTTATTCTGCTATTATTCTTGATGATTGCCATTCTCACTGGAATGAGATGAAATCTTAGAGTAGTTTTGATTTGCATTTCTCAAATTACTATAGATGTTGAATATTTTTTCATATATTTGTTGATTGATTGAATATCTTCTTCCCTTGTAGGAGCACTCTCCATACTTCAACCTCTCCCTTCCATCTTTCCCCATTCTATGCTAATAGACTGTGCTCTTGCCAGAATGCACCCCTTTGTTTGTGACCTTTGGTCCAAGAGTATATTTAAGCTTCTATACTTTCTGGAATAAATGGTGTTTTCTGCTTCTCGCTCCAGTGTTCCTGCTTCTCGCTCCAGGTGTTTCTGCATCTCACTCCCACAGAGCAGATTTTTTACCTACACCCAGGGGGCCTGGGGAGAGTGGCCCCGCGGATTGCCACCGTCCAGAGAGACCCCATATCGTCTTCCCCAGGGACCCCTTTCCATCTCTCTGGACCCCCAACTGTTGAGTAGGCCCATGTGCCCCACCTCTTTTAAGCAATAAATGGCAACCCAGACGGGATGGGTTTCTCAACTCCTCCTCAGCCGGTAAGAATTCGTGGCATGGCGATTCCTCTGTTTGCCTTGCTGGTGAAGGTAACACCAGCCCTGTTCATCATTGTCTTCTCTGTCTTTATGTGATAAAGTTAGGTCAGGGAACTTCTACTTCCTAGCTCCTCCATCAGTCACAAAGGGTCTAATCAGCCCAATGACTCTAGTTCTAAACATTTTCCTCTTCTTATCTCTCCTAGCATTCCTGCCTACTTTCAGGAGGCTTCCCTTTTTCTTTGGCTGTCCACCTACACAAGCTGGTCCCACCTTCTCCCCAGCCTTCCTCTCCCCCTCCCTGCTCCTCAGAGAGGCCCCCAGCTACCGCCCCCAGCTACCGCCTCCTGGGCCTTCTGCCTCTCAGATTGGTGCTGCCCTATGGCCCCACCCTGGGAGTGCACAGCCCCTCCCGCCACAACGAGCTGCAGCACTTGTGCAAGCTCTGTGCACAGAGCACTGCTCTGAGGGACCCAGTGCCCCTGGAAGTTGCTAGGCAAAAGAGTAAAACAAATCACTTTTGCAGTGGCTCTGCCCACCAGCCACAGCAGCCCCAGTTCCAAGCAGTGTTAGTCCCTCGAGCCCCGCGGCCCTGTAGCAGCCCGCGGGCGCCAGCCATGCACCCCAACTCGCTGGGCCAACCTTGGCGGCTCCACCCACACGGGCAGTAGTCACTAGCACCAGAGGCAGCTCCTCGCCTGCTATATCGCACAGGCCCCGCCCAGCCCGCCTCAGTCCAGTACACATGCAGGCCTCTTTGCCACCAGGCTTCCAGTGGCTCCACCGCCACTGGCAAGGTCACAGGCACCAGCCCTACTCTGGCAAGGCAAAAATGCATGCCCACCATCAAAACTTGTTCCAAGGCCTTAAAGCAACCGTGCCCCTGCCAGGTGCTGCGTGGCCCCGCCTGCAGAAGGCCCCCTTTGCCTGCTGCACCCTGTGCACTCCTGCAGGCGCCACTGGGCAGCCGGTGCACAGCTCGCCCACTTAAACTGTCTCTCTGCAGAGAACTGCTTGCTGCGGCAAGCCTTCCCAGGGAGAACTGAATAAAAGCACTGCAATAAAACTGTCCCATGCAAAAAAATTTTTTTTTGCTCATGGAGAAAAAGGAAGAAAATTCCCAAGTTTGCTGCGCCACACCTCCTCTGGCCACGGTCACACCCCCCAGTGACCTGCCTAAACTGTGGGTGGACCAAAATCACTGCCTGCCCCGCCCACAGCTCTCACTGGGAATGCGCTTTCATAGAAAATGCTTACTTTCACTTTGGGTCTGCCTCATATTCTCCTTTTTCTTCTCACAATTGGCATACTTCTCCCGCCCCTGGTTCCTCCTGGCCCCTCTGCCCATCCCTCTTCTCTGCACCACCACCTTCTCTTCCCTCCAGAGGGAAAACACTTCCACGGGCACAGAAGGCAGACAGGCAGGATCGGCAGAGGACCACCCTCAAGCCAGTGACCAGCCGCTAGCTGGCAGGTGACTTTCCACCACCACAAAGTGCCGGAACTGGCTCCCAGACGGCTGGAAAGGCCTAAGGCAAAGAAGGTGACTCGGAGATGCCTAGATCCTCTCTCTCTTCCTCGCCTCCTACTTTCTGGGGGAAAGGGATATTAAAGGCGAGGGAGACACAGGTCCAACCCCTTCCCAATGTTACAGTCCCCTGGCTGCAGCACCGCTCCATCGGGGCGAGCTCCTCCCACGACGACGCGACTGCTCGCCCACCACTGGCCATAATTTCTCTCACTTAAATTGACTGTCTGTTTAGCCAGAAAACCTTACTGGCTCAAAATCAGATTCCTGATTAACTTAAACTCTCTCCTAGAGTCGCTTTGGGCTGCATTGCCAACCTAAATCACTTCCTAAAGACTAAATATAAATCTAACAAAAATGGATAATACTTTTAAGAATGTTGGCTTTAGAGATTTTTCTTGAGTCAAAACAGCAGCTTTTAAAACAAAAACAAAATGGAAGTACAAGTGAATGGCACTGGCTTAATGCTCTTAATGTTTTTAAAGTTTCTACCTTTAGATTATATATCTGACTCATATTAAAATATCTCTGATAAACACTGTTTTATTAAAAAAATCTGACTTCAATAAATATTTTACATTCTACATGGGCCAAGTTATATACTGCAATTTACCCTATAGTTTCCTATAGCCACACATTTTCTGTACCTTTTATAATGTTTTGTTGTTGTTTTACTTTACTAGGTGTGCACCTTGATGATAAAACTCTATTTGGTCTTGGGTGTTTCTCATGTTGCAGCATTTATGTAAAAAAAACTGATCCATGTAAATACTTTCCATGTTTTGTCCTTAATATTTAAACCACTAGTTATCATATGGTATCTCTCTTTCACCCCTAATGATTTTGGCTAGCATGATGACTCTGGACAACTCACCCTCCTAGATGGAGCAATGGCCTATCCTTGAGCCTAAGCTTTCAGCATTAAAGAACTTTGTCCACAAGCAACTAGCTTTAGGTCATGTTGAGTCTTCAACTAGCCCTCATAATTCTCTCATTTTTTGTCATTCAAAAAAAAATCAGGCAAATGGAGATTATTACAGGACCTTAGACATATTAACAAAAAAATGAAAGAAATGGGCACATGTCAAGATGGCCTTCCTTTCCCCTCAGCCATCCCGATAGATCACTATATTGCTATCATTGAAATCAGGGACTGCTTTTTTTCCATCCCTCTTCATAAGGCTGACAGGCCTTATATGCTACTTCCCTTACAGGGGAGAAAGCAACCCATGTAATTAAGGCTCTAAAGCAAGCAATGCTATTCATGGGTGTCCCAAGGTCAATCAAAACAGACAATGGCCCAGCCTATATCTCCTTCAGATTGAAGGAATTTTTAACTTCCTGGGGAATTTCCCATACCAAAGGGATTCTTTGTGACCCTCAGGGAAAAGCAATCATTGAGAGAACCAATTGCACTCTAAAGGAAATGCTTCAAAAATTTGATTCTACTGAGAAGGACCCTTCTTTGAGATTGTTGGATGCTTTATTTACCCTTAACTACATCACTTTTAACAAACAAGGCCTCAATGCAGCAATCCAACACTGGGGCCCATTTACCTTCCCTACTCCTCTTCCCTCAGTGCGATGGAAAGACCCCTTGACTCTTCAGTGGAAAGGCCCAGATCCTCTGCTCACACAAGGGCGAGGCTATGCTTGTGTCTTTCCCCCCACAGAGTCTAAACCCCTTTGGATTCCAGCCAGGAATATTTGTCCAAGCCTTTCTCAAGAAGACAACCTGCCCCACCTGAAGTAAGAATCCCCTTCTGTGAGTATCTAAACCAAAGCTAATATTGTCTTTGACCCTTCTATTCTTCAAAAGGTGTGGAGTAAATTATCAGTTCTGTTGGACCCAACCAATTGGGTTATCATTGGGCTCAGGGTTCCAAGTCTTCTTCTGGTTCTTCTCTTTGTCAAACTAAACAAGCTCTCTTAGTTCATATCGTTAAAGAATCACAGGAACACAAGAAATTGCTGCCACATGGACCGCAGCCCTCAAGAATATATAAGAAGCTTGCCCACCTCATCTTTGCTGGAAGCACAAGGCTTTGCAGCCTCGGCCGATCCTAACCCCTTCCCTTCCAACCCCCCCAGCTCCATCACCCCTTCTATTGGGAGAGAGCTCATTTGGGAGCACGTGCATACAGGCTGGATAGTCAATGACAGGTGAGATGCTCAGAGGGGCACAATCTAAGCCAAGCACAGCCCTGTTTGCCCTCTCTTGCACATGAGCTGATAATCAATGACTGGTAAGATGCTCAGAGGAGTACAATCTAAGACAGATTACAGTTTCGTTAGTGCCCCCCCCCCCCATCATATGTGGCATGTAGCAGTCTGGAAAATCCAGCAGAATGATTCTCTCCTGTGAGGAGATTATCACAGATCCCTCCAACCTGCTTGCTTTTGGGTCATACAGGCCCCACTGACATTTCGAATAAAAGTGAAAAGGGGGATATGTAGGAGCACTCTCCATACCTTCAACCCCTTCCTTCCATCTTTCCCCTTTCTATGCTAATAGACTGTGCTCTTGCCAGAATGCCTCCCTTTGTGACCTTTGGATCTGATTGGTCCAAGAATGTATTTAAGCTTCTATACTTTCTGGAATAAACAGTGTTTTCTGCTTCTCGCTCCGGTGTTTCTGCATCTCACTCTGGCAGAGCAGAGTTTTTACCTACACCCCGGGGCCTGGGGAGAGTGGCCCCACAGATTGCCACCATCCAGAGAGACCCCATATCGTCTTCCCTGGGGACCCCTTTCCATCTCTCTGGACCCCTAACTCCTCGAGTAGGCCCACGTGCCCCACCTCTTTGAAGCAATGTTCCCTAAATTGTCTGATCAGTTCTTTAGCTTATTTATCGATTGGTTTATTTGTGGGGGTTTTTTGTTTGTTTGTTTTGATGTTAAGTTTTTTAAGTTCCTTATATATCATGGAGTACTGCTCTATCTGATATGTGTGTGGTAAAGATTTTTCTCCCGTTCTGTAGGCTCTGTCTTCATGTTATTAATTGTTTTCTTTGCTGAGAAAAAGCTTCTTAGTTTGAATCCATCCCATTTATTGATTATTGATTTTATTTCTTGGACTTAAGGATTCTTGTTAAAGAAGTCAGGACCTAAGCTAACATGATGAAGATTTGGGCTTGCTTTTCCTTCTATTAAGGTTCAGGGTCTCTGGTCTAATTCCTAGGTCCTTGATACACTTTGAGCTGAGTTTAGTGCAGGGTGAGAAATAAGGATTTAATTTCATTTTGCTGCATATGGATTCCCAGTTTTCCCAGCATCATTTGTTGAAGAGGCTACCTTTTCTCCAATGTATGTTTTTGGTGCCTTTGTCTAGTATGAGGTAACTGTATTTATGTGGGTCTGTCTCTGTGTCCTCTATTCTGTACCATTGGTCAACATGTCTATTTTGGTGCCAATATCATGCCGTTTTTATTACTATAGCTCTGTTTTGTAATGACTCCTACTTCACTCTTTTTGCTAACAATGGCTTTAGCTATTCTAGATCTCTTATTTTTCCAAATGAATTGCATGATTGTTTTTTCTATTTCTATAAGGAATGTCATTGAGATCTTAATTGGAATTGCACTAAATCTGGAAAAGAGTTTTGGTAGTATGGCCATTTTGACAATATTAATTCTGCAAATTCAAGAGCATGAGAGATCTTTCCATCTTCTAAGGTCTTCTTTAATTTCTTTCTTTAGTGTTTGGTAATTTTCATTGTAAAGGTCTTTCACCTCTTTTGTTAGGTTGATGCCCAAGATTTTTTTTTCTTTTTAGGCTATTATAAATCGGAAAGTTTTCCTAATTTCTCTTTCAGAGGATTTATTACTGAAGTACAGAAATGTATATGATTTGTGTGTGTTGATTTTATATCGGGCTACTTTGCTGAATTCATTTATGAGTTCTAGAAGTTTTCTGGTGGAATTTTTTGGGTCCTTTAAGTATAGAATTATGTCATTGGAAAATAGTGATAGTTTGAGTTCTTCTTTTCCTATGAATGTTTCTTTATTTTCTTTTGTCTAATTGCTCTGGCTAGAGTTTCAAGGACTATGTTGAATAGAAGTGGTGAAAGAGGGCATCCCTGTCTTGTTCCAGTTTTTAAGGGGAATTCTTCCAATTTTTCTCCATTTAGAATGATGTTGGCCTTGGGTTTAACATAGATAGCTTTTACAATGTTGAAGTATGTTCCTATTATCCCTAGTTTTTCTAGTGTTTTGAACATGAAAGGGTGCTGTATTTTATCCAAATGCTTTCCCTGCATCTATTGAGATAATCATATGGTTCTTATCTTTAAGTCTAGTGATGTGATGAATTACATTTATTGATTTCCACATTTGAATGACCCATGCATGCCTGGATGAATCCCACTTGATCATGGTGCACTATCTTTATAATGTGTTTTTGCATGCAATTTGCCAGAATTTTGCAAAGAATTTTTGCATCTATGTTTATCAGAGATATTGATCAGAAGTTTTCTTTTCTTGATGTGTCTTTGTCTGGTTTTGGAATCAGGGTGATACTGGCCGTATAGAATAAGTTTAGTAAGGTTCCCTCTTTTTCTATTTCATGGAATAATTTGAGGAGTATTGGTATAAGGTCTTGTAGAACTCAGCTGAGAATCCATCTGGTCCTGAGCTTTTTTTGACTGGTAGGCTTTTGATGGCATCTTGTATTTCATTACTTGATATTGATCTGCTTAAATTATGTATGTCTTCCTGGTTCAATTTGAGATCATACATCTCTAGAAATTTGTCAATTTTCTTCAAGATTTTCTATTTTATTGGAGTATAAATGCTCAAAATAGTTTCTAATTATCTTATGTATTTCAATAGTGTTTGTTGTGATATTTCCTTTTTTATCACAAATTTTAGTGATTTGAATTTTCTCTCTCCTTCTCTTTATTAGATTTGGTCTTTTCATGTTATCCATAATTCTTAGAGGTTCTGTTCATGGTTTCTTACCATCTTCACTGTGTGATCAACCTTATTTTCAAGATTATATATTTTGTCTTCATTGCCTGAGGTTCCAGCTTCCAAGAGATCTAGTCTGTTTGTAATGCTTTCTATTGAGTTTTTAATTTGGTTTATTGTTTCCTTCTTTTTAAGGATTTGTGTTTGGTTTTCTATTCAGAATCTCTATCTCTTTATTGAAGTAATCTTTTGCTTCCTATATTTGCTCTCATAGATCTTTATTGAAGTAATCTTTTGTTGCCTGTATTTGCTTTCTTATATCATTCTTTGCTTCACAGATCATTTTAATTATGTATGTCCTGAACTATGTCTCTGATATTTCTTCTACTGTGCTGGCAATGGATTTTATTATTGTAGCATCTTGATTTGTTTAGGACACTTTACTTCCTTGTTTTTTCATTTTCTTTGTGTATCTTCCCCTCTAGCAGTGTGGATGGGCAGTATTATAGCTTCTACCCTATAGGCTTACAGTGTCCCTTCAGGTTTCCAATACCTTGCCCATAAGGGGGAGATCAATATTAATAGCACCTAATGCAATCAATATGCAGCCTTAAACCAAATATCTTCTATTAAGGCATTTATAGTTTTGTCACAGTAAACAGAAATGGTGTGTTCAATTATTATCTACAGTATAGGCAGTAGATTTGCAAAAGGGTCTATGGTTTCTAATGATGGATAAAGAGATACCAGGGGTGGGGGGATATGTAAGATGGGATGTTAGTGAGGTAGGAGGTGAGAATATAGAGGAATTAGATCATGGGAAGCATAAAACAGGAATCAAAAGAAGTTGGCTGTTAGCAGGAGGAAAGAGATAGAGACTATGGGGAGACAGATAAGTAGGAGGAAAATAGAGAAATAGGGAAAAAAAGAAAACAAAAATGAAAAAATGTAAAAATAAAACTTAAAAGAATATATCAAAACTGTAGTATGCTACATAGACATCCCAGTCCTCAGTAGCCTAATGCATGAAAAGTACTTGGTTTTACAAACTTTGGGGGTATGAAGGTGGGAAAATAAATGGGAAAAAAAATCTTGAAGGAAAATTGAATGATTGTTTCTGTTGAAGTTTAAGATCTTCCCTGCTCACCTTCTCATCCAATAGGTGGGCTTGTCTGGGATTTGCTGGTATCTTCACCCTCAGGATGGTGAGGGTTACTAGGATGGGAGGGTTAGACCTGGAGGCATAACTCCTGGAGGCAGGCTATAGCAATTGCCAGTCCCTGTTGGAAGACTACACCCCAGAAATCTCCTTTGGGGGCTATTTGTGTGGTGTGGGTGCCTAGTCTTAGACCCTTACATCATCTGTGGACCCCACAATTCCTGGTCTTAGATTTAGTCTCTAAACTATATCTCTCTCACCCCTACCCTTTCTACTTCCCTATCAGGAACCTCTCTCTCCAGAGGTCCTGAAGGCTAAGTGCTATGATCTGCATGCCTGTCGTGGAGAGTTTTGTACCAAGAAGATCAGGACTGGGCGTGGCTCAGTTGGTGGTAGAGTTGAGGTGCTGGGAGACTGTAGATACCTTGATGTTGGGCTTCTAAGCCCTGGCCATTGTCCCAAGATGGAAGTTGCCCCAACTTAAGATGGCACAGCAGTAGCGGAGGTAACCCAATATGGTGGTGGAGGTGTCCCAAGAAGGAGGCGACCACTTTCAGACATGGGGCAGCAATGGTGAACCATTCAAGGGTGGGTCATGCAGTGGTATTGGGCAGCCTGTTTGGAAATGCAGCACTGTGGTGTGCGGTGCTGCAGCAGGTGGCTGTCTCCAGACCCTGTGGAGAGTTTCACATCCAGGGGCTCTGGCAGGGGTTTCCGTATCCCCAGATGGAGGTGGCCAGGGGAGTCCCACATTGGTAGATGGAAGGGCAATGAAGCAGGGTCTGTCCAGGTGCAGTGGGCAGGGGTTTGTCCAATGCAGAGGTCCAGGTGGGTCTAAATATGTATTTTCTACTACTAAATGTTCCTATTGAAAAATCTATCTTACTATCTATAGTAAGTGGTTAAGTCTTTTTGCTTGTCTGCCCAGTTGTTTGTTCATATCTGAAGTTCAACAACTTAGCTAGAACATACTTAGTATTAACAGTTCCAGGACTATTTTCCATGACACATGGAAAGACTTTTTCATACAGAGATACAAATATGCTGATTTAGAAAAAAATTCTTAAATTATAAATTTATAAAAATCTGTGTTCATTATATTAATGCTATTTATTAAAATTTTATTGCTTTTATAGTCTTGTGGTTACTTCATAATTTTTACTTTATAAATATATAAGTTCTCTATACAGAAAGAATTGGCCTATGGTTTTATGTTTATCCATGCTTAAGTGAAATTATGATAAATATTTAAGGCCATAAAAATGTCTGTTTATTATTTTGGGCTTCTCTGAACTGTCCAATTGTGCTTATTTTGTATCACTGATCTATTATTTAGAGTTACTGCTTTTTCTCTAATTCTTTTGAATTCTCCTGTTGTTTACTCTTAATTTCATTTCGATTTCTCATTTATAATTTTCATAGCCCTAACATGTCCTCTATAGCACTTTATTCCTCTTTGCTCCTTCAGGCTCTGTCATGATTTTAATAAATGTATTTCTTATTTCAGTGTTCTGTCTGTCTAATCTCCTAATCTTCTTCCCACTTTGGAAGAGGGGACATTTAAATCCATAGGAATCTGAAACATGCTACTCTTATAGTCTAAATCTTTACAAAATGTCTCTGTATGTTCATATTTTGGAAGTTATGATCTCCTCCTAATAACACTTTATTAGCAGGAACTCACTGTGGCCTGGTTTATGTGATTATACACATATTATTCAAGCACTCCAGAGGTATTAACTTAAGTCTGATTTTTATATCAATTAAAAAAATGCATACATGAATTAAGACATACCATAGTTAAAATTGTTCAACAATGGTTTGCTTCTGTGCTGGTGCACCCAGGGTACAGCCTTTTGAAAGTTTAATTTTCAGCGTCTCTGACTTCAAATAGCCTACCTCACATTGCCTGTTTTGTCTGACATACCTTAGTTTGTGAGACCAGCGTTCATCTCTCTGGCAGTCACAGCATTACCTTAAGCTGATTTCTCTGGTTTTCAGTTTCTCTCCCCACCTCTATTTTTTATCTTAACTAATTTCTTTTATTTTTTTATAGTTCGGTTATGTACTAAGTTGATTTGTTATACATTTCTCCAGGATTGCAGATTTTTTTGTAGCAGGAAGCTTTTTTATTCTATTTAAACAGATGAAATGTGAGCTCTTAGAGATTTTATTAGGCTGTTAAATTCTCTTAATTAATATTTTACTTAGAATTTATCATCTTGGTTTATAAGTAAAATAGGCTTAAAATTTTAATTTCTTATACTTTCATTTGGCTTTATAACCAAGGTTATAGTAGCTTCTAAATGAATTGGGTGGCTTTCGTTTTTTCCTATTTTCTAGAATGATCTAGATAAAATATAGATTTTTATTACACAAATTTTGATAAAATACTTCTTATTAAGTATTCCAAGTCAGACTTTCCTGATTGTATATGAAGGGTCTTTCATCTCCACTGTTGCTGCTTTTCTAAGGATTTTTTTCCTCCTCCATACCAATTTTGGCATTTTACAAAATCATCCACTTTATCAATGCTTTCAATTTTATGCATGTACTTCTCCATAATCTCTTTATTTAATTGCTTTAAATCCTGTTCTGTGATACTTTGAGGTTTTTTTTTTTTTTTTTTTTTTTTTTTTTTTTTTTTTTTTTTTTTTTTTTTTTTTTTTTTTTTTTTTTTTTTTTTTTTTTTTTTTTTTTGGTCTCTTCTTTTTTCAGTCTATCAGCTTTGTTAGATGTTTGTCTGTTATAAATCTTTTCAAACCAGCTCTTGATTTTGTTCTCTATTGGAAGACTTTAGACATAGAATAACAAACATTTTGGTTGTAAAGATTCTTCACTAGCCATAAATTCAGAATATCATAAAGCAAATTGAGAATGTTCTTCACATCTACATAACGCTCCAGACCAATGGGATTTCTTTCTCATTATGATAAGTATTTTCATTTGTTGAGCCTTCTCAAACCTGCTTATCTCCTAAGTCATATCATCGTCACCAGTGGCTATGGCTATGGCTTTGAAGGAAAAACTACTTACTGTGGTTTGGATATGATTTGAGCATGTTCCCCAAATGTTCGCATGCTGAAAGCTTGGTTCCTGGTGTGGGGCAATGTTGCGAGGCAGTGAACCTTTAAGAGGTGGAGTCTTGGGCTGGGGTGGGGCTCAGTGGTAGAGCACTTACCTAGCATGTGTGAGGCACTGGGTTTGATTCTCAGCGCCACAGATAAATAAAAGAATAAAATAAAGGCCCATTAAGAACTAAAAACATATTTTTTTTAAAAAAAGAAGTGAAGTCACTAGGAGGGAATTAGATCACTGCAAGCATCACCCTCAAAACAAACTAATGTAAGTTGTGAGATGCCAGTTAGTTCTCACAAGAGTAGGTCATTATAAAAGGAGAAAGTTGGCTCCAAAATGCCTCTTTCTGTCTCACCATGTAATTTCTCCCTCTCACATGCTCTCCCATCATTATGCCATCTACCAGAAGCTAAAAAAATGAGGCCACCTGATCTTGGACTTTGAGCCTCCAAAGATGTCAGTTAAATAAACTTTTTTCCTTCACACATCACTCAGCCTCAAGTACTTTGTTATGGCAACAGAAAACAGATTAATATACTTCTAGAACATCCAAAGTATCTGACTTGTCCATGCAACATGTATATTCCATCAGTCACCACATCATGACGAGTAATAGACTTCCTAATGTCTGTCGAGAAATGCATTTGATTGTCATAACCAGGAGGGATAAATCACATTCTCTAAGAAAACAAAAACATCATTTCTATTTACATTAATAAAATGTACTAGGTGGGCTGTTTTTTGGTTTTTTGTTTGTTTCCTTATTTTAAAAAATGAAAGAAAAAAAAAAAGATAAAAAGCCAAGGGAACTCTTTCTGAAATTGTTTATAGGCAAACTGAAACAAAAACGAAAGCCATAGGAGTTAGTGTTTAAAGTGATCGTAGAAATCGAATACTTCCTTGCACTATGTTATAGGACCCTGGAGAATTGACACATAAAAGATGACACAATGAGAACTGGAACTCACTCAAATTACTGATCACAGCCTGAGAGTGAACTTTTTCCCCCTTTACAGGGAACTTTCAAGAAAAGGATCAAAATCTCCCAAAGCTACCCAGCTGGTAGGAATGGTAGTGATGAGGGACGACAGAGACTGGGAAGTGCAAGAGGAGAACCAGAATTTAGAGGAAGACTCTCACAAAGCAACTTTAACAAGGGAAAGAGGAACTGAAGAACACTGAGTTGCCCCGAGCAAGACACAGAACTGACATTTTTTATTCATGTTATTTTTGCAAATGAGAGTCGAAGTTCCCATTTGTATTTTATTACTCATATCGTTTACTATTTATTATTGGTATTTTTGTTGTCACTGTTAAAACAATAGCATGTTTACCTCCAAGTTATCTTTGCAATTTTGGAGAATGGGGTACAACAAAGAAGCTATTGACACTTCCTTTACTAGGTAATGTGAACTCACACCAGAACTTCCCATCTCTCACATCTGCAGTCCAGAAGGGAGAGGGGAAAAGTAACAATTTAATTTAAACTCAGAGCCTAATTATCAATGACCTTTAAACTCTGAAACTATCACTACTACCCACATGCTTAATGTAATTATGAAATTTGATTTCCTATATGTAGTATGTAATGAAACTGTTTTAATTGACACTGATATATATTTGTAATAACTTCTGTATAAATTAAAAATCAATGCCAATTTCAACTCTCTGGGTAATTTTTTATTGAATAGATAAAAATTTCACAGAGGTTCAACTTGTGCAAATGGCAAAACAATACATAAAACAAAATGATAAATCTAGCATAGCACTCAGGTATTCTACACACCGAAAAGATCTTTAGGCTACAGAGCTTACCAAGCCCATTGGGCAAACTTCACAGATCCAAAATTCACTTTAGAAATTAAAGAGATTCCTAAAATGTTATGGTAGGCAGAAGCCCCTGAATCACTTCCACATTTTCTCTACTCCTACCCTCAGACTAAACCATGAGCTCATATCTGCTTCCTTCTTTTTTCTGAGACTTTTATGTTCTGCCTTGAGTGAGACGCAACTGAGGATAACGCAGTAGGCTTCAGTATAGTCAGACAAGATCCTTACATTCTGATATGCACATTGGGAAGCCCGGTTCTGGGGGTCATGCTTATTGGACTGCACTATCCAGAATATCAATATACATGGACTCTCTGCACAAAGGTTTATGCATGTAGGTGAGCATACACACACACACCACTGAGTGGTGAGAGGGCTGCTCTTGAGGCTGTTCTACTGAGCATTTGGCATTTAAAGAAGTTCACAATGTCTTTTATCACCAGTGAGGGGGACTGCATTGTGCTCTGGACACTCTATATTTCAGAGCACCAAGCAAACTGAAAACAAAGCACTCCACAAAAGACAGCCAGCCCCTTTCAGTGCATTCACTTAAGCTTTTCCTTCCTCAACTGCTGGCTAGAATTTAACAGGATTTTACAGACAGCAAATGCTGCAGACTGCAAAAGCTGGCAAAGCTATTCTTTCCTTTTTCTTGTCCATGTTGATTTCATCTGAGACTGAATATATCAGAAATTATGCCCGTCCGATCTAGACTTAACCTTTTCTATACAATTTTTAAAGTATCCCACATTGTCATCAGGCCACCTGGAGTTGGGTCCTCTATGAATCCCCATATGCATACAATCAGACCCAGTGGTTGAATATCATGGTACCATTTAAAGGTCTGTTTTCTAGGAGTCCCAGCCAGGTAGGGTTCCTCATAATGAGAAAAAATGAAAGTGTGCTTTTGTCAAAAAAAAAAAAAAAAAAAAGCAAATATAAGTGAATTGTGTAGCAATAGAAATTATACTCAGGTAGATTAGGTAAACTTATACATGCTAATTATGTTCCAATTTTTATAATATATATTTGTATTTTTATATCTATTCTATCTACATATTTTATATAGAAGACTACATATACATATATATGCATATATGTATATGTATATATAAAATACAAAAAGATATATACTTACATATATACTTTTATATATGTAAACTTATATAATATACAAGAAGACTTTGACAATAGCATGCTAAGGTATATGCTTTTATTTGCTTTTCACTTGTCCATATTTTTGAAGATTAAAGTAAATTTGCACTACTTTTGTTATAAAAATATTTTTTAAACTGGCACGAGATGAGCTATAAGAAGAATGTGTGGAGAACTTGAGTCTCCTCAAATAGGCCCAAAAGACTCAAATAAACAGAAGGAAATGTACAATCGTATATAAGTAAACATACACAAAACTCAGCAAAATAGAGTTGAGCCTGTGAAAATAGCAGAGTTGGAATCACCTCCCCAGAATATTTATATCTACCCACAAAGATATTCATATAAACTCGCTGTCCAAGACTTCCCATGTTACTTTCTTGCCATTTGTGCAGGCCTGGTGGCCCCAGCAGAGCCTCCTTTACAACCCTGCTGTTGAGTACCTTAACCTTGCTCTGACATATAAATTCAAATTACAGCATGGGGAATCCTCTCCAGTAACAGCCCAAAAGAACAAGCCACCAAACTTTTCCAAATGTCATCATATTTTAAGAGAAATAAAGAGCCAGGGGAGAAGAGGGGCTGGTTAAAAACAAACAACAACAAAAAAATTCCTTGCTTTCAAGCCAAAAGCACTAAACTGTAACCGCCTTGTAAATCTCTACCAATTTGTGCTCCATGTAAATCTCAAACAGGAGTCGTCTTAGAGAACCCTCCCTTAGAAAGTGGTTGCCAGGATGTTTATAGAAACATTACTAGTGGGTTTTTCTCTATGGGAAATGTTTCAGCTGCAGCTTCATTCTTCTGGGGATGTAAAAATGTATTTCAAGAGGCAGTAGCTTTTTCATATTAAAAAAAAAAAAAAGGACTTTAGTTCAGATCATAATTATGTGCTCACAAAGCAATTGAGAAATGAGATTTTTGGGGGGGTAGATCAATGGCTTTATCCAAGCAACAGCTCATGAATAAATCTCTTTTTAAAAATCTAAAATGTGGCACAAGCTCATTATTAAAAAATATTCAAATAAGTAAGTATATAGCTTTAAGGGGAAAAAACTGGCACACAGTTCTAAACCAGAGCTACAATCTCAATGACATATATTTTCATTTTTTTAATTATTGAGAAAGAACATTTTTGGTTAGAGATCTGTGAGATCACTTTTCCAGCAGATATTTCAACTGTAACAAAATAATGCAACACTAATCTGTAAGACTTTTTCAGTAATAGATGTTTTTCCTCAGTAAATCAATGCAAAGGCTAATTGGGGTGGAAGGTGACTATCTCTCGTGGTTATAAATACATTTGCATTGCTATCAATCTTTTCCACCACCAATGTTAAACGAGGCTGAACAACCTAGAGGGGGGAAAAAAAAAAAATGAAGTTCAATGTTAGCACGTAGTAAATGCTGCCATCAAGTGGCCAAAGGGAGAGTTGCACTAGGAAAAAATAAAGTTGTCAACTGAATTAAAACCAACTTTGAAGTCCTTGGGGTATGTTTGAGTGCCGAGGAATGGTTTCTCTAAGGATAACCTGATGCTTTCACACATTAGACAATGGAGGTAGAAGTTCTGAGCTCACTAAATATTGGCCCTATGTCTCTATGATTCATTGTAATATTAACTTATTTCTATTTTTATGACAAAAGAAAAGTATGATACAGAGGTGAGAATCACAAAAATACATAATTCTTTTTAATCAGCAGAGTTTAATGATCTTCATGTGAAACTGATTTTTCTTTCATAATGGCAAATTCAAAAGTATTGAGCCTAAATTAAGGTGTTTATTCTTAAAGACATTCTAAACAATACTGGTAATTAAATAGCTAATCATGGCTCAGTGAACAAACATTTTAAATATATATTTCATAATTAACAGAGTTTTAGAAACAGGAGCAAGTTCTGAAATTTCAATGGTGTAAAGTCTCACGGAATAATCAACTGACCACCTGCAACAAAATCATTTAAAGTGTTCATTTTAAAAATCAGATCTTCTCATGGGCCCACTGAGTCAGAATCTCAAGGAGGAAAGGGACCAGGAATGGAATTTTAAACAAACCCCATAGGTGACCTTCTATGAACTTGTAGTTTAAGAACCACCTCCTTTTTACCAAAATTTACTAATGAGAGACTAAAGTAACTGATTTTATTAAGGGCAAAAGTAGAAGCCAGCCTTCCTGCCCTCCGGTCCAAAATGCATTACCTTGTGCTGCATGGACTGTGCAGGTCCCATTTCAGATCTCAGAATCCTTGCTCTATGGCTGGGAGCAGCTGATTACATACAGTAGAGACATTTCTTATGTTCGATTTTATGGGTTTTACACATGGAAAACAAAAGGTGCTATGTTGTTAGAAGGGAGGTATAACAGTATTGAGTTTTCTTTTGCTATTCATCACCACCAAAACTATTAATAATCTTATTTCCTGTTAAAGGCAACAGTGTAAATTTTTCTGTTCCTTTGGTATGAAACCAAACAAAAGCAAGGTCAAGAAATGTAAGCCAAAACATGAACTAAAGTGTAGTAGATTGTTGGCCCAAAGAAAGGAACAGTAATAAACTGTGGCATATATACACAATGGAATATTACTCAGCAATACAAGAGAATGAAATTTATGGCATTTGCAGGTAAATAGATGGAGTTGGAGAATATCATGCTAAGCAAAGTAAGCCAATCCCAAAACACCAAAGACCAAATGTTTTCTCTGATAAGTAGATGCTGATCCATAATGGGGGAGGGGAAATGGGAAAATGGAGGGGCTTTGGTCAAAGGGGAGGGAAAAGGACATGGGGATAGGAAAGATGGTGGAATGAAATGGACATCATTGCCTTGGTTCATGTATGACTGTACATACGGTGTGACTCTGCATCACGTACAACCAGAGAAATGAAGAGTTGTGCTCCATTTGTGTACAATGAATCAAAATGCATTCTGCTGTCATGTATACCTAAGTAGGATCAATAAAAATAAAAAATAAAAAAAAGAAAGGAACAGTAATTCCTTCTGTCACTGGATTCACACTTTTTCACAATGTGACTTTGCCATCCCTTGAAACTAGACTGGTCCCTGACTTGATTTGACCAACAGAATACAGCAGAAGTGATGCTGTGTCCCCTCCTGGCCATCAGGGCCCTTGCAGCTGCTCACCCTCTTGGAACCCTGAGATTACCATGCTGTGAAGACCCAGCATGAAAGACAACATGGATGGAGAAGCCAGGCATTGCGTTACCACTGTTGCAGCCATTCCTGTTGAGCCACCACCTGACCACAGCCACAAAAACGAACTTGCAGGTGGGACCAGCAGAACCACCCAGCCCACAAACAGAATTAGGAGAAGTAATAAATTGTGGTTGATTTAAGTAAGTTCTGGAGTGGTTTGTTACATAACAGTAGATTAATTAATATGCTAAGAAACAAACACCACCTTAAACCACAACATATGGAGAAACAACCACAATGCTAAACCACAACTGCCGTTGAGTACAGAGGGGCTCCTTCAGGGGCACCAGCTCAGTAGGGCGTGAGCCAAGTGAGACATTCATCACAGTGGGGCATTCGGAAAGACCAACAGAATCATCCTTCACCAGAGAGGCCAACTGGGTTGAACATGGAGTTGGTGCAGCCCTCAGTAAACCTTGTTTTGTGCCAGAGAGGAACAAATGTTGCCAGGCTAAGTAAGGAAGCATACAGGTATACTAGCTTTTCAAGAGAGCTGTGTGGGTAAATCAGGGTGGTAGAGCTGTTATCAGTGACCAGCAGCTCTGCAGAGAAGCAAGGGAAAGACCTTGCTTCCCTCCCTTCCTTTTTCTATCAAAAAAGGAAGGGAGGGAAGGAGGAACTATATACCCTCGTGGCTTCTGGTGTATGTGCCAGAGAGACTTCTTGGTAACTGAGATCCCATTTATATTCCAAGAGTACAATATTAGTGAGAATGTGCTCCAAAGCCATGGTCTAACATTCAAACTTCTGCTGAACTGTTTAATGCCTTCTATACTATCCATCCTCAAATGGCTAATTCAGTGTGCATTAAAAATAAGTAAGAATCAGAAAAAAAGAATCAGCCTGAGGCTTCTATGAAGATAGTAACAAAAACCTAAAGAAAAGAATATGGCAAACAGAAAACTGACAAAAAAAAAATACACAAGACTATTAAAAAATCAGGCAAGAAAAATTAACACACAACTCAGGCACACACAAAAAAATGTATTCTTTAAATAAAAGGAATGTTAATTATGACCGCTCTGAAATGAGTCCAGACAAGACATAATAGGACTCAAGGGAAAAGATCAGAAAATACAGGTAATCAAAAATGACATGTCAGAGTCAAAATAATATATTTAAGAGAAAAATAAGAATATTAGATAAATGAAGGTTACATTAGAAGTATTCAAAGGGGGAAAAAATAAGCCATCTCTGAAAAACACAGAAATACAAAAACTGTTAAAATATTGGGGGGAAATTACTACTATGGAGCCAAAGGAAATCCAGTGTACATAATTGACCTTCCTCAATAAGAGATATAACAGAGTAGATATTCAAAGGTAAGGTAAAATTGTCCCAAAATAAAGGGAAAGTCAAATGTATAGATTATATGGATACATTTATCATGGGAATTTCCTGCAGTATGGAGCATTTAACCTGATAAATTTACTGGAATTTAATGATAAAGCAAACTCTGGAGGCCAAGAAAGGATTCTTTTGTATAAAAGAATAAAATCTGCTGGGAGTGACATGGCCAAATTATATTGTTATGCTTTGTATTGTGTGCATGTTCAAATATATTAACAACAAATCTCATCATTATGTACAACTCTAATGCACTAATAAAAAATGTGGAGAAAAAAATTAAAATTTTTTTTTTTAATTCAAATCTGGCTGACCTCAAACTTTACAAAAAAAAAAAAAAAGCATTATAAAAGGCAAGAGAGTGATGTCTATCAAATCTTCAAGTAAGGGGAAAAGTAGAAACCAAGAATGTACATATTAAACCAATTATTTCAAATACAAAAGTAATATGAAACATGCAAAACTTCTGAGTTCTTTGAGTTCTTCTTTAAGAAAACTACTATAATATAAACTTAGAGGTGAATGGAGAAATCATTGAAAAGATACTACCCAAGCATAAGAATTATAAGTAGAACAAAATGTAAATATTACATACCACAGCAATTTAGAAACTAATAAAATTCACTTCAGGTATCATGAGGTAGGGAGAAGTGGGAGGGGAAGATAAAGTGGAAAAATATTCATCGCTGCGCCTCTGAGAATGGGAGCTCAGCAATGTTGAATCCTAAAGTGGAACACCTTAAATCATGATTCCATATGTGAACACATGGAAACTTATGAGCATCTCAGATCATATAGCAAATAAAAATTAAAATCTAGATGCATGTAATTAAAAAGCAACAAGTTTCAAATCAAAGGTGTTGTCAAAACACTAAATGTAGCTGGGAGTAGTGGGTCACGCCTGTAATCCCAGCGACTCAGGAGGCTGAGGAAGTAGGATTGCAAGTTCAAAGCCAGCCTCAACAACTTAGTAGGCCCTAAGCAACTTAGTGAGACTCTGTCTCAAAATTGGGGAAAAAAAGGTGGGGGGGCTGCAGGTGAGGCTTAGTGGTAAAGTACCCCTGGATTAAATCCCCAGCACCCCCCAAAATAATAATAATAATATATAAAACTTTTTTAAAAATAACACTACTAAATGTAAAAGAAGAAAAAATATATCCTGTATGTACATATTGAATTCCTTCAAAATAGACCAAAAGAAGAAAAATTTGCTGTATCAAAGGATGATTCTAAAAGGTTTGGGGAAAAAAAATGGCAAAAATAGATCAGTAAACAAACAGAAAGACCAGAAACTACTGGTCAAGGAGGAGCCAGAGACTCAATAAGCTGCAGACCCTCTTCTTTGGTGAGTGCAGTGAAGCCCATTGCTGCCTAAATAAGGTACACCACCCACAATTTGAAACCAAAATTCAACAAGCCATCATCAATTTCAATACACCTCCCTGCTTTGTTCAACATTAATCCAACAACATCAACCATCTTTTAAAAACCTTTTCATAATATTTGTAATAATAAGTCATTATAAACTAAGAATTTAGATAAACCTATTCTCAATTTTTTGAAGATTATTTTTTAAAAAATCTGTGTTACAGGGTGGCTTCTACCAAAACAATGCTACCTTTTTTTTTTTAACAGAATTGCTGTTTAACTACTTTCATTCAGTGATACAATTCACTTTTGTATCCTAGAGAGAAGAAAAAGGACCATCTGAAAGGTAGTGGTAGCCCATTGAGTTTGATATTCTTTCACATTTGCATGATTTTTACAATATGCTTCAACGATTCAAAATCCTCTCACATAGTCTAAGAACCTCCAGAAAGCCACTTTCATGTCCTCTAGTAAAAAGTACCCCCATTTTATTCCAAGCAGCTTGGAGCAACTGTAAATCTCACAGAAACTTTCAGCTGTTTCTGATGCTACAGGATCACAGGACAACGGGAGTGGCTATCTATCTCCTTCTCCACCAACATGGGGGTGTCAGTTCTTCCTACTGAGGAGGCAAGGACAACTTAGAGCCAAACAGGAAGCTACCAGGACGTGGCCCAGGGATATTTTCACAGGAAAGTGGCAAGCTCAAGAAAAGTCAGGATCCCACAAGACTGGACATACTAGTCACGTGTTCATCTGAATTAAATAAATAAAATTTTAACAATAAATGAATAAGTAAATAAATAAAGTTAATTGTACCTAATCATAAGCTCCTAGAATTAATGTGTAAACTGTAACATTTGAAAGTGGATTCACTTTAACCACCAAAGTGGATTCACCAGGTTTCCAGTAACAGCTCAAGCCAATTTAGAAAAGGCTATATCACCAAGAGAAGCTGCTCTCTTAGGTTCTTTTAGTAAAATGATACACAGTTACCTCAACCCTACCTAAATAAACTTTTAAAATGAATATCTTGAGTGTTACCTGTGACATTAGCAGGGAACATTCTTTCCCTTGTTATCTGCTAGGATAGCTGACATGGATTGTGTACTTACAGGGGGAGGTGGCTACAGAAGGAATAAAAGCAAAGACATGGTACAAAAAGATGAATAAGGTACACCACCCACGATTTGTTCTCCTTTCAGTCTAGATGTGCCCAGGGTAAACAATTCACCTTTAAGCCATCAACTGTTTAAACAGAATCACTTGCTAGAGAAATGATCTATGCCTTAATTTCATGTAGCTCATCACACAAAAATGAGAAAGCCAGCTGGACTTTCTGTTCATACATCGGAGGATTTCCCTTATCCCAGGAGAGAGTTAAGAACCTTTTGTTTTGAATTCCTAAGGAAAGTGGCAAACAATGACCATAATGACAACATGGACTCCTATGTGCGCCAAGCATTCTCACACATATTATTTTATACAGTCCAAAAGCAAAAGTATCCAAGGGCTTGAAAAGGAAATGGAGTTTTGTTCTAGGGGATGAGGTTGGGGGTGGACTAGAAAACAATTGGAAATCTCTTAAGTTGGGGGAAATGGTTCTGGTTCTTGTTCAGAAGAGACCAGTATTTCCATTCCAACACAGTATCCTGGTGGGGTTGGAGCATGACTCATAGAAGCTGGCCTTAGGTACTACCAGAAATTTTCCACTGGTTTTGTTGTTCATAATGGAAATAATTGCTCTGAACAGCAGATCAACCCACATTTAGATGTTCCAGGTGGGCAAGAGAATGAGCAGGTTCTGATGGAGCATGCTCACAGAAGACCAGAGCCCTTACCCCAGATTTCTGGCCAGATTTAGTTTTCAAAGGGTATGGGAAGGCCTTTCCAAATCATAACTGACACTGGGTATCTTGCTAACCTATGTGTACAGGGACTTAGATTGAATTTGATTTAGAAAAATAAAGCAATATGACATGTCTTGCACTTGAGTGTTATAGAACAAATACATCTCTGCCTCGTTTGTTGCACTTTCTCCATCATAGTCAACGCAAGCTTTCCCTCAGCCCAAATGTACTGAACTCAAATAGTATCTGCATTGAATTCAGCTGTTACCCAGGGTTTTTAGTGTTTTGTCATTCTGTTAATACTTTGCCCACAACATGGCTGTGGTATAAATTTAATGAATATTTAGAGAAATATCATCTAACAGCAGTTAACAGATGAAATACATCTAAGGATGGGACAGGATTCTAAACTCAAAGTCAACCACTGAGAATTCCCATTGGTTTTCTCAGTCTATGGTGGAGGTGAATACCTCAATGTCCCTGGTAGGCATTTCGTTTTCGAAGCCAGCCCCATCTATATGCAGTGGCCCGTACATGTGTTACAGACAGTGAAAATTATCATGGTCTTCCTACAAGCAAAGATACCCTGTTCAGATTTTTATATCTTATAGTTGGCTGAACAAAGGGCCGAAGATGATTGCACCCTAATCCTTAGAACTTGTAAATGTTATTTTGTATGATAATAGGGACCTTGAAGATAGAACTAATGAAGGATCTTGAGATATGATTAACCTAATTATCCAGGTGGGCCAATGTAATCACAAGTGTCTGCAAAAGAAAGTTAGGATATCAGAGGGAGGAAAAGTTTATGTGGTCATAGAGGCAGACATTGGAGTGATGCAGTAATAAGATAAGGAACATAAGCAGCTTCCAGAGCTAAAAAAAAAACTAAGGAAAAGATTCTCCCCTGGTCCCCAGAAGAATTCAGCCCTGCCTATACCCTGATTTTAGCCCAGTGAATGTGATTTCAGACTTCTGACTTCAAAATTGAAAATAATGCATCTGTATTGTTTTAAACCACAGATTTCATAGTAATTTATTACAGTAATAATAGGAAACTAATTCATATCTCTTCTTTTCCACATTCAGATAACTTGATAATTTAAATTGAGCATTTTGTAATAGCTAACCCAATAGTTAAACTGGTCTAATAGTTTATTTTTTCTACTTATATTCTAAAATTCATGCATTTCAGGCCAAAGAGAGAGAACAAAGTCCATCTACAATGATTACAATAAAAACGTGAAGTACCTACATGCGCAAGCTTCCTCACACATCTGATCTAGTACAAATCTTACTATTACCCTGAAAAATAGGTGCTCGTTGGCCACTATGTTACAAAAGATGAATCAGGTCCTTCCTCAATCTGCACCTCTTCCAAGAAGCGTTTCCCTGTTTTCTCTCCTGTCTCTCATGGGGTACTGTGGGACCAGCTGGGCTCTCTGGCAGCCTCTGCATTCTCTCAACATCCAGCATCCCAATGTTCACAGGCCCACCCTCTCAACAGCCTCCAGGGTAGGAACTATGCTTCATTTCTCTACAAGTCTACAGGAGTGGCTGGGATACACTTGAGGCTCAATATATGTTGCTAAATGTATGAATTTGTTAAGTATGAAATTCAGTAAGAACAAAATTTATGAATTTTGTAAATAATTCCTAAAAAGATGCTGGCAACCTTTAAGGGTTCATACTATCCAGATATATTTGGGACCTTCTGGTCTTCCCACAAGTTCTGTGACCCCAACCAGTCTTCTAAATCAGGAATAAGCCTTCATTGCATATTTCAAATTCAGGGAATCATGCAGGAGATTTTTTTAAAAAATAAGCATCCCTGATTCTTTTCTCCAGTCATCTTCAGCTAATGCCATAGCTAAATTCAAAATTACATAAATCTCTCCTCCTAAACTATCCTATAAAATCCTCAGTGTTTATCTAAGGAAAAAAATATACTATTTCTAGATAAAGTACCTACACTATTTTTTTTGACAACCTACCTTGCTGATAATGTTTTTAGTCATTAATTTCAGATTCAGGAAGAGAGAATTCAGCCATTTGTCATAGTCCTACAGAAGTCACACACGTTTCTGCTGAATCAAGCACAAGATAATGCTACACGAGCCACTCAACTAAAAACCCGTCACCTCAGCCACCGTACGTTACTATTAAAACAAAATAGGAATCGGTTTTTCAACCCAATAGTTTACCTAAAATTCTCTCCTAGGCAGGTTTGCCCTTTATATTATGAATTTCATTTTGCTGTAAGCTCTTACATTTATATTACTGCTTAACATGCACTCTTCATAGAAATCTTCCCTAGCAATTTCTACCTGTATTTATTCATGCTGAGCATTCTGCTTAACTACTAGCCTAAAATGCAGTACAGTTACCAGGGAAATAATATTTCCTGTTATTTCAGAACTGTGAAGGTCAAACCAGTTTCATGCAAAGGGAAACGAAATGTTTTGTGTCTTTAGGCTGTGTCATATAATTTAAATACTTTCCTTACTGTTTGTGGCGGGGCCTTCCACTCTTCCCCATCCTACTGACCTCACCATTGTTCTCCACTGCCGCCTCTCCTACGCCTTTTCAACTGAGCAAGGTTATTTCCAACGCTCTACACCTTATACAAATTGTGTAACATATACAATCATTAAAAAATGACCTTTTCTTATCAAAAGCCAGAAAATTATATTAATAGAATAGTTCTGAAAATTCATTTGATCAAGTAATTAATCCCTTATACAAAATATTTGATTTTTGACACTAATTTTGAGAAGACAGATGATCCCATAGAGACTGTTTATTGGATTTGTTGTTGTTGTTGTTTGCTTTTTGTAGCAGGGATTGAACCACCAAGCTACATTGCCAGCCCTTTTGTTATGTTTTTTATTTTGAGATAGGGTCTCAGTAAGTTGCTTAGGGCCTCACTAAGTTGCTGAGGCTGGCTTTGAACTCATGATCCTCCTGCGTCAAACTCCAGAGTCGCTGAGATTACAGGCATGCGCCACCATGCCCAGCTTGTTTATTGGATTTCTAATAAAACTTGCACACAGTGGCAATATGAATCCAGCCCTGGTGTAAGTGGCCACTTTCCAATGTAGTATTATGGCAATGGAGCATTATCTGCTTGGCTCTAAAGTCAGAAAGACCTGATGTCTAAACTGAGTTCTACCAATCATTTGCTATGTGAATCCAGGTAGGCTGCCTAAACTCCTCTGTTCAGCATTTAACAAGAGTGCCCCATGATCAATTGTTATTTTTACTCCTTGTTAATGGAATTGTCACAAAATGAGCATAAGTAGAATTGTAAAATTTGAAAATATTTTCTTCACTGAAAATCCAGTGCATGCTAAAACCAGGAAAGGAGCACTGCAGTGTGGCTAAGAGTAGGAGGGGAAGTTTCACAGGACCAGGTATGCATCGAAATATGGGCCCACATAGAGTCAAGCAAATCACAATGCAAAAAAAAAGCACAGAGCAAACTTAGATGCAGTTGGGAGCAGTATCAACATCAGGGAAGACCCATCTGTAGATGAAGCATAGCAACAAGTAAAATACCAACTATCTGCAAAGATGGGCATTTAAGTGGCCTTGCAATTGTCCATTCATGTTCCTTTACCACTGCGTGGCTCACTGTCACGTTTGAGATCAGTGGGCAAGAAAGAAGTGAAGTTACAGCTAACTTTCTGAGAATTTCACATAAATCTCAGCTTACAACTTTCTTGTACAGCATCTTATTACTGATAAACATGTATTTGTGTTACACATGAGAATATTATCCAACGTATGTTTCATGTTTTGCAATTGTAGTGGGTTGACTGGTGGCTCCCAGAACCTGAAGGTGAGCTTATTGGAGGAAAGGTCTTTGCAGATATAATGAAGCCAAAGATCTTAAAATGAGATCATCCTGATTAACTAAATAGACCTAAGATCCACTGGCAATTCCCTAATCACTGACAGAAAAGGAGAAGACAAAGACATAGGGAGGAAGGCTATATGGAGATAGAAGCATATAGGTTTCCAGATGAGCAGGCAGAATGGAAGCCTGACTCAAGTCCTAGAAGATAATCAAAGCATTAATTCATTTAGTAAATTCTTTATAGAAGGCCCAGAATTTGATGAGTGTGATCCCATCAAAGACTATCAGCTGGGGTAGTAGGAGGTATTTCTGTGACTTGGAGGCCATCTGAACACCTTGGGCTTATCCTTGACCTATGGGCAGCACTGCCATTTGCAGGTTTATTAATAAATGGACCTAACATCCTCCCTTGATCAGATAGCATCAAGAGCCAAGCACATTCAGAGTCATTGGAGAAGGATGCCAGTGGCTGTCACCATGAGTCGGTGCTGGATCTACAAGGCATTACCTCTTTGAGCGTTAGCCTTCTTCACCCTATAGGCAGCCACAACTCCCTGGCACTTTTCCTTGGCCTTATAAATGTGATGAAGATAATTTCAGGCTATGGTGTTTTTGGCTTAAAATATCACCATGTCTTTAACTCAGTATCTCCATTTCAGAAGGAATAACAAGAAGAGAACAATGCTTTTGTACAAAGGAATATCTTTCTCTTAGGATCACGGTGAAGATTTCCGGTTAACTCAGCTCAGTGTAAGCTCTCCTCTTTAAAACAAAATCAGAACTAAAATGTGAAGAGAAATCATATCTACAAATGATAAATGTATGTATGCATACAGCCTCAGTGATGAGCCATATTTAAAGAAGTTTTTCAAGAACAGTGTTAGCCCTCACTGGGGAAGAAAAGTGAGAGCAGAGCCAGGATGACACTGATCTCCAGCATTACACAGAGGTCACCTGATAAGGAGTAAAGTCAACAGCTCCTTGTTTGCAAAGGCAAAGAGTGGTTGTATGAGAGTTCCTGTGGATGGTTTTATTTTGTTTTGTTTGTTTTGGTACCAAGGATTAAAACCCAGTGGTGTTTAACTACCAAGCCACGTCCCCAGCACTTTTTATATTTTATTTTGAGTCAGGGTCTTACTAAGTTGCTTAGAGCCTTGCTAAATTGCTGAGGCTGGCTTTGAACTTGCAATCCTCCCACCTCAGCCTCCCAAGCTGCTGGGATTACAGACATATGCCACTGTGCCGGGCCCTATGTGGGTTTGACAACACACTGTGGCAAAGGAGATGAAGAAAAGGAAAAAACTGATACTGGAAGAAAAATCCACCTGTTGAGGAGGGCAGAAAGAATAAAGATGGAGGATAATAAGCAGTTCTTGGTAAGATAAAAGAAAAACACAAAATCAAGATGCAGAAATTCTTTCATATAGGAATTTTCAATGTGACTCCAAATGTTATTCAGCTATATGTGAGCAGCTCCTAACCCACAATCCAAGGTTTATTCTCTACGGTACAAAGCTGTGCCACTGAAAAGTAATTTCTCAAACCTGTTATATTTATCATTGATTGTTTTCATGCTGTCTATTTATTCCTTGAAACCTCTTACATTATCTTGATTTCTGTTAGGGTTTTTTCTCTCTCATTTCTTGTGGACGTTTACGAGATCACTATTTGTCTCTTTCTGCTACTTTATCATTTTTATTTGGCTTTCTCACTTCTTCTCAATGCTCTTATTTCAAAGGAGCATATTTTCTTTACTTTTTTTTTTTTTCAGTGCTAAGATACAACCCAGGTCCTTGCACATGCCAGGTTAAGTGCTCCATATCCCCAACTGCCACTACCAGCACCACCAGCACCTCTTTTCTTTCTTTCTCTTATTTTTTCTTTTTATTTTTTATTTTTAATTTGTTCTAATTAGTTACACATGACAGAAGAATGCATTTTGACGCATTGTACACAAATGGAACACAACTTCTCCTTCCTCTGGCTGAAATTGGTGCAGAGTCACACTGGTGGTGTACTCATACATGCATATAGGATAATAATGTCCATCTCATACCACTGTCCTTCCCATCCTCATACCCCTTTCTCTCCCTTCCCCTCACTCTCCTCTGCACAATCCAAAGTCCCTTCATTCTCCCCTCTCTCCATCCCCATTATGGATCAGCATCTGCTTATCAGAGAAAACATTTAGCCTTTGGTTTTTTGGTTTTGGCTGATTTCACTTAGCATGATATTCTCAAGCTCCATCTATTTACCTGCAAATGCCATAATTTCATTCTTCTTTAAGGCTGAATAATAGTCCATTGTGTATATATACCACAGTTTCTTTATCTATTCATCTGTCAAAGGGCATCTAGGTTGTTGCATAGTTTGGCTATTGTGTCTCTTTGTGTGTGTGTGTGTTCTGGGGATCAACCAAGGGCCTCATGCACACTAGGTGTGTGCTCTACTATTGAGTTATACTCCCAGTAGGATCATGTTTTCTTTCTTTTTTTTTTTTTAATATTTTTTAATTATAGATGGACACAATGTCTTTATTTTATTGCCTTGTATGTGGTGCTGAGGATCGAACCCAGGGCCTCACGCATGCGAGGCAAGCGCTCTACCGCTGAGCTACAATCCCAGCCCAGGATCACGTTTTCTTTAGTTTTGCTAAATGACACAGCTTCTTCTCTCCTTTAAAAAAAGTCTTAATTCTAAGGTGAATAATAGCTAGAAATGAGGTGTATGGAATATATAAAGAGATACAAAATATATAAAAATTATACATGCATCTTTCATATGTATATTTCTTATAATATTTTATATACTACTATATTTTTATATGTAAAAAAATCCAGAAAAAACAAAAACACAGCCCTGAGTTCCAGCCATGGCAGGGAGAATGACAGTCTTTGGGACAGGAGTCCCTGTGTTTCTCCTTGGCTAACAAATCAAACTTTTTATTTTTTCTAAAAAAAAAAGAAAAGGAAAGGCCAGAAACACCACACCAGAAAAGAACGTTTTTAAAAGGCAAATAAAGGTTAAGTAGGAAAAAGCTTTTCTATAAAACTAATGAAATGAAATAAAATAAACAGCAAAATAAAATCATAATTTAAATGAACAAAACATTAGAAATGTCAAACAATCCAGACGTTATTGAAAATGAAGTCATGAATATGGAGAATCACATCAAGGAAACTGAGCAGAATAAAATGAAAAGAATAAACACTGTACAAATATGGAAAAATGAAAGAATATGACAGACAGAAGAATTCTAAAATATGCATAATAATGTTGCTAGAAAAGGAAACAAGGCAAATCAGACACAAATTTGCTAAAAGATAAAATAGAAAATCTTCCAGAAAATAAAATATTAAAAAGGCATATTGTATTTATTTGAAACTGAAATAAAACTTTCAAGTCCAAGAAAGTTGGACTTAAAAGATACTATAAGATACTAAAAGATGCCATGTCAAAAAAATATATCACCTCGGGGCTGGGATTGTAGCTCAGCGGTAGAGTGCTTGCCTTGCATGCATGAGGCACTGGGTTCGATCCTCAGCCCTACATAAAAATAAACAAAGAAAGATATTGTGTCCACTTACAACTACAAAAATGTTTTAAAAAAATATATATCAGCTCACCTCTGCAGGTGTGTGCATAATGAATAAGTTCATTTGCCATGAAAACTTGAGTTGCCTAAGGACAGTGAAGCCAATATAGTATGTAAATATCTTGTTCCTAGTCAAGCTGTTTTGCACAAATAAAAGCAAATAACAAATTCTTAAACATAAAGTTATTAAAAATAATTGAGAAAATATTAGTTTAAAAATGGCTAAGCAAATGGATTCCACTCAAATATAAAAGCTGATAAGGCAGTGAAAGAATAACATGAATAAGTTGAAAAGACAATTAATATTCAGAAGAAGAATGAAAGAAAGAACATGGCATAAAGAATGTAAGCACATGGATTTTTCTAGTTTTGCAAAGCAAATTATCAATGGATTCTTTAAAGTTTATAACACAAGCAATAGAGATAATCTTATTTTAGGATATAAAGACAAAGATATACAAATAATATATAACCAGAAAAATTAAAATAATATGCATAGTTTGTTACATGAGACTGTATACTGTAATGATTTTAAGCCTTCATAAATACCACAAATTGTGATCCCAGAAAAAGAAAACTGTTCCAGAATTAATTTTTTAACTAGAACAAAAAAATTTAATTTTAAGTATTAGGTCAAAAATAAACATGCAAATCTAGGTGCATAACCTAAATAGATATTAAAATATATTCCAAAGCTATGATAATTTTTAAAAATGAATAAAGAAATCAATTAGAAAGAATGAGCCAATAATATATATACAATGGGAATTTAGTATATGATAAAAGCTGTATTTTGGAGCAGTGGGAAGAGACACGGATGTGTTGGTCAGTAAGATGTCTTGGAGAACTATCTGGAAATGGATTTGTTTAGATTCCTACCTCTTATCGAAATAAATTCAAATAGATCAAAAAATTCTTTGTAAATACACATATCCTTTGATCTAGCAATTCTAATTCTAGGAATTCTTCTGAATTATGTATTTGCTAATAAGTAATAAATGTGTTAACATGGACCAATTTATATGATCTATTTTTAAATTAAAAGTCAAGGTGCAATTCAATATGTTTAGACTTAAATGCGGGTACATTTCCAGACAGGATATGCAAGAAACTGAATAGTGGTGGGTGCCTGGAGAAAAGGGACTAGTGAACTGCATATCTAACATCAGAAGGAAATATTCCTTTCATCACACAACCATCTATAATATTTGGATTTCTATCCTTGGAATATACTGCTTGGATTACTAAAAGGATGTCTGAAAACCCTAGGAAGCAGAGGCAGATGGAAAAGTTAGGCACTGAACTGCCCCTCCTGGGACCCTAGATCCCAGTAAAAAGGTACTGCTCGAGTTACAGGTGGTGTTGATGCAAATTATAAAATATTTGATTAACTGAAACCACAAACTTGAACAATACATGGAGTCAAATGATATTACACTGCTGTGATACGTCACCTAATCAAAGAGTTAATTATTAGTCATTGGCCTAACATCTTCTGGACTGTGAAGATAGAAAGATTGTAGTCATTATTACATTCTAAAAATATATAACATGGTTTAGGAAAATTATAGAACTTTACTTCAGCATGGACTCTGATCTCATTTACTTGAGGGCAGATGCTTTACCTTCAAGGCACAATTAAAATAAATTTCTCTGGGCCTCTGGTAGTCACACTGTACTCCATAAATATGTACAATTACCACGTGTCAATTAAAGATATTTTTAAAAAAATAAACTGAAAAATATCTGGTGATGTCTAAGGGCCCCAAAGGTCGCAATCAAAATAATTCTTTTGCAGCCAAGTTTAATAGGAAAATTTTATTTCACGGAAATAAATCTCCAGTTCTTAAACAAAGCTTTACTATATTCTTTATAAAGAAGTCATTAAGTGCTCCAAAAGTGGACTTGGAGTTATAATTTCACATGAACTTTATTTAAGCCAAAAAGAAAATTGAGGCCTAGAAAACAGCTCACATGAGAATGATATACCCATTCACTAATGCATTTTTGTGAGTCAAAGAAAAGGCTCATATTATATGATCTGAAGCTATTTTGTAGTTGAAGAAAAGGGTGCACTTTTAGGGCAGATGATGTTGGTGCACTCAACCTGGTAAAAGGTAAATAAAGAAGTGTTAGGCTATCATTGCAATTTAATGACCTGTCACTCCCTAAGTGAATTACAGTCTTCATTTGCTGTATATCAAAACAGGAAGAAGAGTCATGAGCTTTAGAAACACATTTAATGTAAAGACTCAAGGCAGTAAATACTATAAGGTCAATGGAAATTAAAAAGTATTCACTAAGGAGTGTGAGATTCACTATTTATATAATATTACTTAAAACATTTATAATACATATCTTCATTATTAGTTGGAGAATAGATGTATATTATAATGGTAAGAGCAGTGTACCATAAAAACGTCAAATAACCATGCAATTTTTACTAGCCACCTTGCCCTTTCTAGCAATGGAAAATCATATTTCAGATCTAACAGACTTCTGTCAATCAGTATTTTTTTCTGACAAAGTCCCATTTTATCTACTACTTTCATAGATGAGGAAATTATTTTTTTTCATTAGGCTTCAATGGTAAAAACCAAATAACAATTATTTGAGTATAAACTGTCTGTAAAGCCCTATGCTAGTCTCTGTGAGATGCCAACTTATTTTTGAATAGTCTCAAGGCCTCTGATGGGAGCATACCATGAAAAATTCAACTCAGCCTTGTTTAGTGGGTCCTTCTCATCTGAGCACTAAAATGCTCACAGATTCTAGGTGACATAGGAAAGCAAAAGTCATCATGAAAGGAATAAAAGCACTTAAATTTTTCCAAAATCTGGGCTGGAAATTTCCCGCAATTGTGGCTCAAGGGCAGAGCGCTTGCCTAGCATATGTGAGGCACTGGGTTCAATCCTTGGTACCACATAACAAATAAAATAAAGGCATTCTGTCCATCTACAACTACAAAAATAACTTTAAAAAATATTTCCTGGGGCTGGGATTATGGCTCAGTGGTAGCGTGCTCGCCTAGCACACATGAGGCACTGGGTTCGATCCTCAGCACCACATAAAAAATAAAATAAAATAAAGATATTCTGTCCACCTACAACTAAAAAATAAATATTTTTTTTAAAAAAAGATTTCCTGAAATAAAATTGGATCCTACACAAACATTTCTTTCCACTTAACACTAATATCTATCTCATGTATCTGCTAACATGCTTCTAAGTTATTCTTTCATTGACTATTTACAATATTCCTCAGTACAGTGCAAATAAAGAGTCTGTGATTACAAACGAAAATTTCAACTTCTAAAATATATAAAGGCTGCCCAGGAGCAGTGGCACAAATGACTTGTGAGGCTGAGAAAGGAGGATCAGAAGTTCAAAGCCAGCCTCAGTAACTTAGCGAGGCCCTAAGCCACTTAGCGAGACCCTGTCTCAAAATAAAAAATAAAATAAAGGTCATCATGATATCAATGAAGGTAATATTGAACACTGTTCAGATCACATCCAAAACTGTTAAGAAATATTTTTTAGAGTAGGGTCAATAAGCAGAAGAAAAGGAAATAAACAAACATGCATGCTCAATTCTGTTTGAGTTTGCTGAAATTCTTGAATATGTTAAGCTATGACTTTTAACTTTATATGGGAGACTTTTCGTTATTATTTTTTAAAGTAACTTTAAACCTCATTCTCTCTTCTTACCTTCTTGAACTTCAATTTTAGACATACTAAATGTGTTGCTTTTGTCCAGCAGGCGCCTGAGGCTCTATTTATTATATTTAAACCTTTATTCCCTGTTTTCTTCTGATTATATCACTTCTATTACTCTCTTCAAGTTCACTGACTTTCTTCTATCATCTTCTTTCCACTGTTGTGCCTATCCAGTAAGTTTTTTATTTTAGACATTCTATTTTTCAGTTCTGGAATTTTCACTTGTTTTTTATAGTTATATTTCTTTCATGAGGTTTTCTACCTTTTGTGGATTACAAGTATATTTGTTTTTGCATATTAGACTCTAGTTATAATAGGCACTCTGAAAATTCTGTATACAAATTTTAAACTTGGACTATTGTAAATTTGGTTTCCATTGAATAACTTTTAAGAATGAATAACATTTTCCTCTTAATAGTTTGAGTAATTTTGAATAATATCTTGGACATTGTGAATAATAAATTGTGGAGACTCTATATAGTTATATTCTGCTGAAGATGAAAATCATTGCACTTGCTTGCTTACTTAAACAGCCCCTTACCAAGGTTGTAGTCAAATCTCAAATTATACCTTTTATGTGACAGATCAACTCTGATCTCTTTTTTTTTTTTTTTTAGTGGTTCTGGGGATTGAACCCAGGGCCTTGTGCATACAAGGCAAGCACTCTACCAACTGAGATATATCCTCAGCCCATCAATTTTAACTTTTTTAACCTTTAGCTGATACCTGTCCTTTATCTGTATTGTCAGGAGTCGTGTAGAGATTTTTATCAGAGATTATGCATGGAATTTGGGTTGCCTCTCTAGGGCTTCATCCTTGTTTTACATTCCCTGTGGATTATGTAAACTCTTTTTATGTGGTAGCTTAGAAGAAATGGTGCAAGCTTTCAGTCTGAATTTTAGCTATCTCATATACCAAATGCTGCCATCCTTCAGACTTAAAGTCATGAAAATGGCGGAGTCACACTGTGCCGTCCCTTCTTCCAATGTTGGCTACCCTCGAACGCCTTTCTGCTTTTGTTCACATTTCAGTGGCAGAATTTATTGTTGTCATCCATGGGCAAGGCAGGTCTAGCAGGAGCTTATTCAGCCATGTTGAAAACAGAACTCAAAGATTCACACTTCAAAGAGAAAGAGTTAAAATAACTCCTCTTAATGACTTTATAAAACTGATTTTATGAGCAGCCTATAAAGCCAAAGTGAAAAATGTCATATTTTGCTATTGTACAATTTTGTTAAGTGTTGCTACAAAAAATACTATTCCCTCTTCGATTTGTATATACACAATTATAACTTAAATTTGCTTAAAAATTAAATTATTTTTAAATTCTTATTCTTCATTTGTTAAAGACTCACCAAACCTATAAATATTTTTAAAAGTCCCATTCATTATACATTTTGGCTTATATTTTACTCAATTCAATTTAAGTTTTTTTTTTCCTCCAGCTTCAATTATTCTCAGATAATGAGGAATTCCTGTATTTTCAAGTCTATCTGACATGTCTAAGCATTGCCAAATATGGGAAATACACAGAACCATAGTATTTTAGGATTAGGGCATATTCTTTTTTTTTTTTTTTTCATATTCTTTTTTTTTTAATTTTTTTTTTTTAGTTGTTGATTGACCTTTATTTATTCATTTATTTATATGCAGTGCTGAGGATCGAACCTCCCACATGCGAGGCAAGCGCTCTACCACTGAGCCACAATCCCAGCCCAGGATTAGGGTATATTCTAAACCCTCATTTTGATCTAGTACCTGAATCTTGAATCCCTGTTTTTATCAGGACATTTTCCTATGCCCAAAGTTTTACATTCATTCTCTCCTGTCTCTTACAATCTTTGACTTTGTTATTTCCTCTTTGATCTTCCCTCTTGTCTGACATCTACCCCATGGTGCGGTAAACAGCTTCTGATAACCACACTGAGAGATCTCTGCCTCCTGCTCTTTATGCCCATGTGTAATTCCCTCCTCTAAGTGTGGGCTGTATCTGTGACTTGCTTCCAATGAACATAACACTGCAAAATTGGGATGTTTGTTCCATGGTTCAGGTACAAATTGTTCTGACTTTTTTCTTGCTAGAAAATTCTTTCTCAGCATCTAGCCATCATATTGAAGAAGCTCACATGGAAACAAACAAGGTGAACTCTGACAAAACTTATTGAGGTATTGTGAACATTAGCCTAGTAGCTTTTGAAAATCTGAATACTGAAAAGAATCATGTGAGCTTTAAAAACATTGGTATTTTTCCCCAATCAGGCTTTAAGAAGACCATATCTCAGTCAGCATCTTAACTGCAGCCTGTATGAGATCCTAGTTAAAGTAGAAGATCCTGAAGATCCACATTCCATCAAAGAAATATAGTATTCTAAAATAGTGATTTTCAAATGTTAACAAGCATCAGAATTACCTGTAGGGTTTCTTAAAGCATAGATGCCTGGTTCCTCACCCCCAGCTGATACTGATGATGTTAGTCTGATGCTACACTTTAAGAATCACTGTTTTGGGGGCTGGGATTGTAGCTCAGCGGTAGAGCACTTGCCTTGCATGCGTGAGGCCCTGGGTTCGATCCTTAGCACCACGTACAAAGCAATAAAATAAAGACATTGTATCCATCTACAGCTAAAAAAAAAAATATTAAAAAAAAAAGAATCACTGTTTTGACACTTCTCAGAAGAAGAAATACATTCGACCAACAATCATATGAAAAAATGTCCAACATCTCTAGTAATTTGAGAAATGTAAATCAAAACTACTCTAAGATTTCATCTCACACCAGTCAGAATGGCAGTTATCAAGATAACAAGAAACAGTTAAGTGTTGGTGAGGATGTCGGTGAAAAGGCACACTCATTCATTGCTGGTGGGACTGCAAATTGGTGCAACCAATCTGGAAAGCAGTATGGAGATTCCTTAGAAAACTTGGAATGGAACCACCATTTGACCCAGCTATCCCACTCCTCAATCTATACCCTAAAGACTTAAAAACAGCATACTATAGTAACGCAGCCACGTCAAAGTTTATAGTAGCACAATTCACAATTGCTAAACTGTGGAAGCAACCTAGATGCCCTTCAATAGATGAACAGATAAAGAAACTGTGGTATATATACACAATGCAATATTACTCTGCATTAAAAGAGAATAAAATCATAGCATTTGCAGGTAAATGGATGGAGTTGGAGAATATCATGCTAAGTAAGCCAATTCCAAAAAAACCAAAGGCTGAATGTTTTCTCTAATTAGTAGATGTTGATCCATAATGGAGGTGAGGATGGGGAGCATGGAATGAAATGGAGGAACTTTGGATAGGGAAAAGGGTAGGAAGGGGAAGGGAAGGGGTATAGGGATAGGAAAGATGGTGGAATGAGATGGACATCATTACCCTAGGTACGTGTATGAAGACACGAATGGTGTGACTCTACCTGTGTACAAGCAGAGAAATAAAAAACTGTGCTCCATGTGTGTACTGTGAATTGAAATGCATTCTGCTGCTTTTTTTTTTTTTTTATCACTGTTTTGTTCATTTTTGTTTTCATGAAAGGGTCTCACTCTGTTGCCTAGGTTGGTCTTGAATTCCTGGTCTCAACCAATCCTCCTGCATCAGCTTCCCAAATAACTGGAACTATAAGCATGCATCACCATGCCCAGCTTGAGATTCAATGTTTTACATTACTCTTGATTTTATTATGAAAAATGGATGGGGGAGAAGGGTAAGAGAGACACCTATTGATGTTGCAAGAATCCAGGAACTCAGATCTGTGGCATTGAGAATGCAAGTAAATAAGCAGGTGTGCTAGATATTTAAGAGACAGCAACCAAGAATTAGTGACAGATGGGATAAGGAGGGAAGCAGGGAAATGAGGAATAACTGACTACTAGATTTCTGTCTCAACCAATTCAGTGCATGATCATGTCATTTAAGGCAGAACTGGTCAAAGGTCAAGTAAAAGGAGAACTATACAATGTAAGAACACAACAGTCACTGACAACCTCAGTGGGAACCATTTTGGTAGAATGGGAGGAAGGGATGGACTGTAGCTAAATTGCAATGCAGGAAGTAAGTGGAATCATGGGTGTGTAGAACTCTTTAAGAAGCTTGGTAAGTGGAGGATAAACAATTAAGCCTGTATCTAGAAATAGACACTGGATTGGACAAGTAATTAAAGCCTCGGGGTACTAGTAAGAACAATCCAATCTGTCTAATTCATTGTTCTGTTAATTAATTGAGCAGTTTTCTGCATGTTAGTTTGAATTGTGAAAGGGGAAAGTCTGAGTTCAAGAAAAGGCAGGCTCCAGTGGGGGTTCTGGCATTTAGAAAATAGATGGGTTGGTTACTTGGAAAGGTGGGAGGAGGGCATCTGTTCACAGGGCAAAGTGGTGCTGTGAGGGCACTGAATATTCCTGATGGGTATGAAATTGATACCACTCTTGCATCTTGCTTTATATGATAAGAGGCTTCAAAGTATACCTATTTTTTTCCCAATAATTACTCCTGGAATAATTTACCCTGATAAAGTGATTCTACATATGTGTAAATTATTATGGACAAAGATGTTCATCATAGTATTAATTGTACCCTAAAATGCTTAAGTTACTTACTTATCAAACAATAAAAAATAAGGAGACAATAACATATCCAATCAATAGAACTATGCTGCACTTTAAATTGACACTTACTAAATACAAAATAACAAAGAGGAATATTTGCAATGTATTGTGTATTTTTGAAATCCCTAAGGAATGAAGAAGTGAGAAGATAACTCAAAGGAAACATGCCCAATTGTATATAGTTGCTGCATTTTGATATTCAAATAATCTGAGACTTAATTTTATTTCTTTTTAAAATTCTTCCATTTGACTATATTTAGAACTTCTTCATATTCATAGTAAAATACACTACCAAGAAGAAAGAAAATATAATAAAAATATAAATACTATATCCTTAGAAGATCATCATATAGGTAGGAAAGATAACATTAGAAAAAAGTCTCTACTTCATTTAGATATTTTTAACCTTATCTTCCTACATTTTCACATTTTAGGGAGGAGAATAATGATGAAAAGAGATAACATTTTCATTTGTAAAATTCTTTTCTATTTTCTAGCAAGTAAAGCAACTGGGAAACTGAATGTGCTTCCTAAGTGTGGATCTGTGGCTATCCAAATAAAGAAAGCTAAAGTATAATTGATTTTCCCCCGAGATCAAAACTGAGATCTTCAGATTCAAAACAAAGACATAGAAAGCAAGAAACTTGAAATAAATTCATTAAATAAATGCAGTTCAATAAATGCATTAAATATAACTCCTGACTCACCTTCTCATGTATAGGAAATCCTCTGCATTTTTCATGGCTCATAACAAGATTACCTACCCATTCCTACAGGCCCTTAACCTTTCCCAGTGACTCGTGAAACTTTTGCTTCTGAGTTTGAGAGCTTTTGTAAAATCAGAATCTCTCTTCCTTGAGTCTTCAAATTTTACTATGGAACTGATGCCTAAGGAAAGTTTCAGTTTTATCCACTGAGGTCAATACTATCTCATTTCTCATCTTATAGGCAGAGTCTTGAGAAAGACTCACAAAAAATCAATATGACCTTTTCTGATTCCAGTGACTATGGTGATGGTTCTCTATTCCTTCAGAAAGTAGGGGAAAATTTTGGACCCTCCTTCTCAAATATGAAGGCAGTGATGGATGATAGAATCTTAACTAGGACTTCTTGACATTGGAGAGAACATCTTTATTTGGTTTTGAGCACCTGTGCTACAACCATTGGTGACTTCCAGAAAGAAACTATAAGATAACCACATGTATTGAAGATTCCCCTCCTAAGATTTCACTCATATGGGAGACCTCACCTCATATTAAAATATTTACACACACACACACACACACACACACACACATACACACACACACACTGATAGAACAGGAAAGAAAGATAAAAGAATTTGATTTAGTTGAGTGACCCTTAGCTTAAGTAGCCACAGATAATGAGAGCCATTTTATCCTGCAGAACCCTCAAAAGGCTACGCCCTTGGAGACACCAGGCAAGGGGGTTGATGGAGGAGACACAGATTTAAAATAGGGAGACAGTTCATAAGTCAACATAAGGAAGGGATGTGCTGTCTCTTACCACCACATAGAGAAGATGAGGAGCTAAGCAAAAACTCCTCAATGGGAAATAGAAAATCTTCTCAATAGATATTAAACAACCTTAGAAAACCTTACAAAATATATTCACATGCCAATAAATAAAAATGCCCTAGGAAAAAATGGCCTTCTGCTTGGTCACCCTAAGGAAAAGGCCAAGCCGTTAAAATAAATAGGTTGAAAAGATGGAAAAAAGATATTCCGTGCAAATGGTAGTCAAATGGTAGTTGTAGTAGATATACTAACATCAGAAAAAAACACATCTTAAGAGAGAAGGATGTTATATAACAATAGAAGTGTCGATCTCCCAGCAACACACAATTGTAAACATGTATGTGTCTAATAATAGTTCCCAAAATATAGGAAGCAAAAACTGACCAATATAAGACACTCCACCCAACAAAGATGGAATACACACTCTTCCCAAGTGCTCATAGAACATTCTTTAGGATAAACTATATATGTAGTCACAAAACAAATTGGAATAAATTTTAAAAGATTGAAATTATACAAAGTATATTCTCTGACCACAACAAAGTGAAATTAGAAATTAAGAACAGAAGGAAGCATGGATAAGTCTCAAAGATTTAGAAATTGAACAATATACTCCTAATCAATGACTTTTATAATAAAAGTCATCGAACATCTCCTAAAATTAAGAATAAAATCAAGGATATTACTGCCAACCTTACAGATAAAACAAGGATTATAAGAGAATACTAAAAGAGGTGTCTAACAATAAATTAAATAACCTAGGTAAAGCTAACCAAGGCCGAGAAATACAAACTATTGAAACTAACCAAAGAAGAATGGAAAATTTGAATAGACCTATAACAAATAAAGAAGATAAATCATTAAACAGAAAAAATAAAAAACAACTTTCAACAAAGAAAAGTCCAAATTTCATTGGTAAATTCTACCAAAGGTTTAAAAAAGAACCAACACTAATCTCCCTTAAATTCTTTCAAAAAATAGAAAAGAAAGGAATACTTGCTAACCCATGTTATCAGGTCATGATTACCCTGACGCTGAAATCAGACAAAACCCTAGGTAACATTTACACCAATTTCCCTATACATGCAAAAGCTCCAGAAAAATACTTGGCACTAAATCTAATAGCATATTGAAAGGATTATGTGTCATGACCAAGAATGGTTCTGAATCAATGTGATACACCAAAATAGAAAACACATAATTATCTCAACCAACACCAAAAAAGGCATTTAGCAAAATCTCTAACACTCTTTCAGGATAAAAATACTCAATAAATTAGAAATAAAAAGGTACTTCCCCAACTAACATCATACTCAATGGTAAGATACTGAGTAATCATACTCAATGGTAAGATCTTCGCCCCAAAATAAAACACAGGACAAGGGTGTCTGCTCTCACCACTTCTATTTCATGTTACATTGAAGTTCTCATCAGGTCAATTAGGCAAGAAAATGAAATTAAAGGCATCTCAGTTGGAAATACAGAAGTAATACTATATAAGATGTTAACTGTGATGCAAATGACAGAAAACCAAAGAAAAGGTATTCAACATCAGTAGTCATTAGGGAAATGCAAATCAAAAATAAAAAGAGAAGCCACTTCACACCTATTAGGATGTCTATAATTTTATTTATTTATTCATTTTTTGGTACCGGGGATTGAACTCAGGGGTACTCAACCACTGAGCCACATCCCCAGCCCTATTTTGTATTTTGTTTAGAGACAGGGTCTCACTGAGTTGCTTAGCGCCTCATGGTGGCTGAGGCTGGCTTTGAACTAGCAATTCTCCTGTCAGCCTCCCAAAGTGCTGGGATTACAGGTGTGCCCCACCATGCCCTGCTTATAATTTTAAAATATATTTTTTTAAACTAAAAAAAAAACAAGTGATGGCAAGTATGTAGAGAGATTGGAACCTTCATATATTGGGGATAGGACTGTAAAATAGTGCTATCACTGTGGAAAAGTTTGCCAGTTTCACAATTTGGTACAAGAAAGAGTTATTACATAGCCCAGAAATCCTACTGTTAGGGAAAAGAGAACATAAGTTCACACAAAAGCTTGTACACAAATGTTTATACCATCAATATTCATCACAGCTAAAGGATGATTGCAACCCTTGTTCCTCAATTGGTAAATAAATAAATGAAATGTGGTATATCTATAAAATGAAATGTTGTTCAGCCATAAAAAGGAATAAAGTTGCACATATGAACCTTGAAAACATGCGGATTGAAAGAAACCAGTCCCAAGAGCTACATATTGTATGATTCCCTATACATGAAATACCCAGAAGAGACGAACCAATAGAGACTCAAAGATTAGTGGGGGCGGGGGAGATGTACTGTAGGGAGCATTGGGAAGTGACTGCTTAATGGAGATAGGATTTCTCTTGGGGGTGATGAATATGTTTAGGAGTTTGACAGTAGTGTAAATTGTACATAAATATATTTAACATCCCTGAATTCTACATTTTAAAATAGTTTAAATGCTAAACTTTTGTTAGGTGAATTTGATCTCAATAACAGATAAGAACAGTGGTGAAAAGTTGGATAGAGCTCAATGATACATCTGAGCTCAAAAATAAAGGAAACCTGCAAGAGTTTGCCTATTTCTAAAAATATATTTTTAAATCAGACAACAATATTTTTCAAGATAAAATGTCTAGAAGGAAAAACTCCTGATTAGCAATTGAGAAATGTTACTGAATTGCATTCATATTCTTTGGGGCCCCTAAAAGTACTATTTCTATTTAGCATCACACACATTTTATTCACTGTAAGGATACTGTGAAAGCACAAAGGGAAGAAAAGATAAGTAAAATCTGATTTCCTCCCAGGGAAAGAAATTTCATATACATATTGACACACAGACATACTTGAAAATAGAAAATTATTCATTTGTGTCTAAAACCAGCAAATAGAATAATCCCTTAGCCAACTAAAATATAAAATTTTTTTATGGAATAAAATGAAATTTTCAATTTGTATATTTAAGCAATAAATATACAAAGAAATCTGAATAATTTAGCTGCTCTACTTAATTTTTCTTTAATTTTTCTTTAATTTTTAATTGATTAAATCAGTTAGGAGCAACACAATTTTATGAAGTTCCATTGTTTTCATTTTGGTTAATATCCAATTTAGAAAAAATTAATCCTTTATGTGCAACTCCATAATGTAAATTCATAGGAACTGCTATTTATGATCTGTACACATCTGAAAGTGAAATGTTGAGTTGCATTTGAACTAAATTTTCAGATCTTGAGCTAATGAGATTTCCACATCTATACTAAAAACAGTGTAGAATGATTAATATGAAACATTCATGAAATGTTAGTTAGATGCATAATGAATCTTATAATACCAAGGACTCTTCAAAAGAGCAATTGACTTATAAAATATTTCTTACATAAAACTATATTTTTAAAATGGATTCTTACAGCAGAAGGGGAAAGATTTCTTTCTTTTTAACACAAGTTGATAATTTAATAATTTTATATCAGAAACTAGAGGAAAACTGGAGGCCATGGTAGCAAATATCAGAACAAAACTAAGGAGGGGCAATTCCAAGATGGCGGCCTAGACAGTCCACTCTGCGCTAGGCTCTCAAGAACCAGGGCTGGAAGTGGTGGAGGCGCCGTTTTCCAGCCAGCTTCCTGGCATCATTCTGTGGCTCAACATCCCACGCAGGAATTTCGCTCGTGTATGTGTGAGTACAGGATCACCGGGAGGCAGCGGTAGCCGGGAGGCGTGGCTTCAGCGCCGGCCGGAGAAATCCGGTCGCAGCCCAGGCCTCGGCCCAGGGCTACGGCTATCTGAGACTGAGACTGGAAGTAGCGGGGTGCCATCTTCCCAACCAGTTTTTTGGCAACTCTCTGCGCCTTGCAGCCCCATGCAAGAGTCTTGCTCGCGTGTGTGAGCACAGGGCCACCAGGAGGCAGCGGTAGCCAGGAGGCGTGGCTCGGCACCGGCCGGAGAAATGC
>PVHX01011817.1:0-62154 GCA_004024805.1 Geosciurus inauris
TTTAGTTTAAGACCATCCCATTTATTGATTCTTGTTTTTATTTCCTGTGCTAAAGGAGTCTTGTTAAGGAATTCGGGGCCTAATCCAACGTGATGGAGATTTGGGCCTACTTTCTCCTCAATTAGCCGCAGGGTCTCTGGTCTAATTCCTAAGTCCTTGACCCACTTTGAGTTGAGTTTTGTGCATGGTGAGAGATAGATAGCCTCTTCAACAAATGGTGCTGGGAAAACTGGAAATCCATTGGCAGGAGCCATCTTGAGGTGGCCACATTGCAGCTATTGATGTGGGAGCTGGGAGATCTGAGCAAACACAGCTATATGGTCCTGGAAAGTGCCTGCCGCATGATCGAGGTTGTATCTAGCAGAATGGGAGTGAAACAGGCACAGAGAATATTTTACTCAGGGGGATTTAAGTTGGAAAAGTGAAGGGAAGCTCAACTTACTTCCCCCTTTCAGTCTGGCAGCTCATGTGACCAGCCATAGCAGGTTGGGAACCTGGACAGGCAGGTGTGAATACACTTGGGCACTAAGCCTGGGAAGCCTGGAAAGGCTGCGTTCCTGGGCAGCAGAGGGGTGAAGGACTGGCTCCCCCACCCCACAAGTAGAATCCTTAGGAGGCTCTGAGTTCCAGACTTCCGGCAGCGATCAGCAACTGTCAGACCTTAGGAGTGTGTTGATCTAACCTCCAGGGAGCAGAAAGCCCCTAAGGCTTGATTAGACCTAAGCCCCACCTACTGGAACACCATTCATAAAACTCTGCAGTGCATTGATCTGGTCTGTGCAGACAAAACTCCAACTGACAGTACTTCCCATACCATCCTACCTCATATTGGAGAAAAGAGAAGTTGAGGATTATTTGAACCAGCTGCCGTCTTAGGTCACTCCAAATGGCAGCTTGGTGAACTCTCAGTACACAGCTCAAGAAGAAACAGAAAGACAATCAGGCATAGACAGTGTCCATCTATTCTTGTTGACTATTTTGACCACCTCAATAGAAACAATTCCTTAATTTTTCTTTAAGAATCTTTCTTTTTCTTTTGAATATTTTTGTGTGTTTTTTGATGTGCTGATTTCTTCATGGACATATATACATATTTGTTGTATTTTGTTCTCATTTTTAGCATTTTTAAAAATGTAGTTATTTTTCCTCACTGTGTCTTTGAGGATTTAGGGGTTTTGATTAGTATATTTTGATTTCATTTTGTGTTGTTTTTAATTTGTCTATTTCTCTTGTTTCTTTCTCTTTTCTTCTGCTAACGGTAAAATTCTATTGTTCTTTTCATTCTCCCTTTACTTTGTATCTCAATTTTTTCTTCCCCTTCATTATAGCCATCTCTTCTGTATTCTCTGTTCACTTTTTAAAATTATGAACTCTTTTCTACCTTCCTATCACATATTATTTTCTTTTAATTAACTGTATTCTTACCATCTTTTAGCACTAATTAGGTTTTTTATTTGTTCAAATTAGTTATACATGACAGTAGAATGCATTTTGACACATCACAAATGGAGTATAATTCCTCATTCTTCTGATTGTACATAATGTAGAATTACACCGATTGTGTAATCATATGTGCACATAAGGTAATAATGTCCAATTCATTCTACTATCCTTCCTACCCCCATATTCCCTCCCCTCCCTTCACTCTTCTCTGTCTAATCCAATGTTCCTCTATTCTTCCCTAGGCCTCTCCCCTTATTGTGAATTAGCATCTGCATATCAGAGAAAACATTCAGCCTTTTGATTCTTTGGGACTGGCTTATTTCACTTAACATGATGTTCTCCAGCTCCATCCATTTACCTGCAAATGCCATAATTTCATTCTTCTTTAAGGCTGAGTAATATTCCATAGTGTATATATACCATATTTTTTTAATCCATTCATTGGACTGTTGAAGGACTCCTAGGTTGGTTCCATAGGTTAGCTACTGTGAATTTAGCTGCTATAAACATTGATATGGTTGTATCTCTATGGTATGCTGATTTTAAGTCCTTTGGATATAAACCCAGGAATGAGATAACTAGGTCAAATGGTGGTTCCATTCTGAGTTTTCTGAAGAATATCCATACTGCTTTCCATATTGATTGTACCAATTTGCAGACCAACCAGCAATGTATGAGTGTACCTTCTTCCTCACATACTTGCCAACACTTAGTGTTGCTTATATTCTTTTTTTTTTTTTTTTTTTTTTTTGTACCAGGGATTGAATTCAGGTGTACTCGACCATTGAGCCACATCCCCAGCCCTATTTTGTGTTTTATGTAGAGACAGGGTCTCACTGAGTTGCTTAGTGCCTCGCTGTTACTGAGGCTGGCTTTGAACTCACAATTCTAGCCTCCCAAAGTGCTAGAATTACAGGCATGTACCACCACGCATGGCTTTTGCTTATATTCTTGATTATTGCTATTCTGACTGGAGTGAGATGAGATCTTAGTTTTGATTTGCATTTCTCTATTTGCTGGAAATGTTGAACATTTTTTCATATATTTATTAATTGGTTATTTCTTCTTTGAAGTGTATGTTCAGTTCCTTTGCCCATTTTTTGATTGGGTTATTTGTTTTTTTATGTTAAGCTTTTAAAATTCTTTATTCTTTATATATAAGCTTTTAAAATTTTAAGCTTTTAAAATTCTTTATTCTTTATAAAAAATTTTATGGAGTATCACCTCAGATATATATTCCATCTGAGGTGCACTTCCAAATTTATTCTACAAAGCCAGTATTGAACCCATGCCAAAACCAGATAAGGATATATCAAGGAAAGAAAACTACAGACCAATATCCCTGATGAACTTAGATGCAAAAATACTTATAAAATATTAGTGAATCATGTTCAACAATATATTAAGAAGATTGTACACCATGACCAGTTGGTTTTATTCCAGAGAGGTGAGGATGGTTTAATATATGCAAATCAATAAATGTAATTCATCTCATTAATAAAATTAAGGACAAAAATCACTTAGTAATCTCAATAGATGCAGAGAAGGTCACTCACAAAATTCAGCACTCATTCATCATAAAACACTGAAGAAACTAGGGATAGAAGGAACCTACTTCAACATAATAAAGGCTGTATATGAAAAACCTAAAGGCAACTTCATAGTAAATAGGGAAAACTGAAAACATTTCCTTTAAAAATCTGAGACAAGACAAGGATTTCCACTCTCATAACTCCTACTTGATAAGTACTAGAAAGTCTAGCTAGAGCAATTAGGCAAAAGAAGAAACTAAAAGGGATAAAAAAATAAGTCAAGTTATCACTGTTTGCAGATGATATGATCCTATACCTAGAAGGTCCAAAAACCTCCAATGAAAGACTGCTAGAGCTAATAAATCTTACAAAGTACCAAGTTACAAAATCAACATACAAAAATCAATAGCTTTCCTGTGTACCAACAAATAATCTCCTGAGAAAGAAATCAGGAAAACAATTCCTTCACAATAGCCTCAAAAAAAATATACCTAGGAATAAATCTAACCAAGGAGGTGAAAGACCTCTGTAATGAAAACTATAGAACATTGAAGAAAGAAATTGAAGAAGACCTCAGAAGATGGAAAGACCTCCCATGTTCATGGATAGGCAGAATTAATATTGTTAAAATGGCCATACTACCAAAAGCAATATAGATATTCAATGCAATCCCCATCAAAATACCAATGACATTCCTCAAGAGCTACAGTAACAAAAATTGCACTGTATTGGCATTAAAACATATACATAGACCAATGGTAGAGAATAGAAGACACAGTGGCAAACCCAAACAGATACAGTCATTTGATCCTTGACAAAGGTGCCAAAAACATACATAGGAGAAAAGACAGTCTTTTTGGCTAATGGTGCTGGGATATCTCATTGTCCTTATGTAAAAGAATGAAAGTAGACCCTTCTCTCACATCCTGCAAAGAATAAACTCAAAACGAATCAAAGACATTGGAATTAGATCAGAAACTACACAACTCTTAGAAGAAAACATAGGGTCAACAATCCAACTTCTAGCACAGGTAATGACTTTCTCAATAGGACCCATAAAGCTCATGAAATACTTCCAAAAGTTAATAAATCGGACAGCATCAAATTTTAAAAGCTTCTTCACAGCAAAGGAAACAATAAGGAGTGTGAAGAGAGAACCCACAGAATGGGAGGAAATCTTTGCTAACTATTCTTCTGACAAAGAATTAATATCTAGAATATACAAAGAGCTCAAAAAACTTTACACCAAAAAAAACAAATAATCCAATTAATAAATGAGCAAATGAATTAGACGCTTATCAAAAGAAGAAATACCAATAGCTAACATACATGAAAAAATGTTCAACATCATTAGCAATTAGGTAAATGCAAATCAAAACTACACTGAGATTTTATCTCTTACCAGGCAGAATGGCAGTCATCAAGAATGCAAATAATTGTAAAAGCTGGAGAGGATATGGAGAAAAAGGAACATTTATACACTATTGGTATGACTTTTAATTAGTACAACCACTATGAAAATAGGTATGGAGGCACCTCAAAAGCCTAGGCGTGGAACCACCATATGACCCAGCTATACTACTTCCTGAAGAATTAAAATCATCCTAGTGTAGCACTACATGCATACTCAAGTTTATAGCAGCACAATTCACAATAAATGAACTATGGAACCAGCCTAGGTATCTATCAACAGATGAATGGATAAAGAAAATGTTGTATATATACACAATGGAGTTGTATTCGGCTATAAATAAAGATGAAATTATGTCATTTGTAGGAAAATGGATGGAACTGGAAACCATCATAGTAATCAAATTAAGTCAAACTTAGAAGATCTTATGTTTTCTCTCATATACAGAAGTTAGAGAGGAAAAAGGAAAACAAAGGTGGATCTCCTAAAAATCAAAGGGAGATCAGTAGAGGAAAGGGACCAAGGGGTGGGAGGCAGGGACAGAAGGGGAAAGTGCTGGGGAAAGATATTGGTCAAATTATATTGTTATATTGTGTGCATGTATGAATATGTAATGACAAATCCCACTGGTATGTACAACTATAATGCACCAATAAAAAATATGGGGAAAACAAGTTGGTGGAAATCATAAACTCTGTCAGAGGCTATAGGAGCCAAACCATCTATCTCAATGTACTAAAAGGCAGGCAGGCACTCCATAGGGAGTGATGTGGCCTTTCACAATCTATAGATGATTTGTCCCATTTAGAAATTTAAATTCAATTTTAGGAAAACTGCTCAAATAGACTCTGATTTGGGGCAGTCTGAGGGTCAAACTACTATTCCTGCCTCCCAGACTGCCTCAGACATAAAGCTGTTTGCTGGAATTTTATCAGCAGTAAGGAAATCCCCATCCAAAGCTTTGGCTAATTCATTTAAGAAAAGTGGACATATGAATGGCTTATCAAGTACGGTTTGGCTGATGGGATCTCTCAAAACATGGACTTTATTAGATAGAAAACAGTGAAAAAGGTGCTTAGAACGGAGCTGTGCTCTCTCCAAATGAGTCAGGATCTGGCATGGAAGGGAAAAAAGAAACAGCATGCATTTGGACTGCACACAAAAATTAAATAAAAGTTGATTTTCAGTAGCCTTTTTATTTTAGAATAAATACTCTTTTGAGACCTAAAGACTCTGTTTTCCACTGCCCAGTACAGAGCATGAATATCCGCTGGCTGGGGAGTACAGGCAAACAGCCTATTGACATTTCCACTTCTAAATTGAATGGGCTACAGCAAAGGATATTGCTCCTTTTCTGAAGCATTTCCTGCTGGCTCTAAAGCATAGAAAGCTGGCATTTTTAGAGGACCCAGTATTCAGTGTACATTTGCCCTTGAAGTCAGCTCCTCTCCCCCTTCTCACACTGCAGTCCTCCACCCAGTTTCCATTTTACACAAGGTATTCTTCGCATCTTCTTTTTAAATTCTACTTCTTTCCAATTTTTTATGTTTCCATCTTTGCCTTCTGCCATAGCAGTTTTCTGACCCTTTCCATAGTTCAATGGCTCAAGATTCCTTTTCTTAGCACTTCTGTTTTCATGGCATACACACTGATAACAAAGGAGAACCCTCAAAAAGGACTATTGATCTCAACTGCTTGCCATCTTTTTTTTTTTAAAGAGATTTTTTTTTAATTTATTTTTTTAGTTGTAGTGAACAGAATATCTTTTATTTGTTTTATTTTTATGTAGTGCTGAGGATCAAACCCAGTGCCTCACGCGTGCTAGGCAAGCACGCTGCCACTGCGCCACAATCCCAGCCCCTGCTTGTCATCTTTATCTTCCGGGTGCATCAGTAAGATTCTTGGGTGACCTGAACAGGTGGCCCTCTTTCTGAACCGGAGTTCTAAAAGCCTGAGCAGCCAGCTTTCCTGCCCACTGCTACTTGCTTTGCATAATTAAGATTGAAACACTTCCCACCATAGTCCATCCTGGTATTCTCAGCATTGTAAATAACAAGCATTTATTTTGTGTCAACCACATGCAACCTGATCTGAATAACAAATAGATCTATTCTCGGAGGTCCCAATTCTGGGAAGGTAGAAATGTATGCAAAGATTAAAATACTGGTGTTGCAAGTTAGCCCGTACTAAAATCCATCGAGGGGCTAAAGTCAAGACTCCAGAGTCAAATGTTCTATTCTGATCTGCATCTAAAAGTCGATGGCTTACCATTTCTATCTACATCCAGACACAAGAATTCAAATAGCATAACCCCATGCACCAAAACCACCCCCACCCCAGCTTCCCACATGGTGCTAGAGATGAAACTTGAGACCTCCTGCGTGGGCATGCACTCTTACCACTGAGCTAAACCCCAGTCCCAAGGACTATTGTCTTAAATTTCTTCATTAAGCTGTGATCATATGGGAAGGAATGAATTGTTTTATCATTATCTTCCTTAAAAACATTTTTCTGTCATAAATCACATTCTTGGATGAGATAATCCACTAAATATATTAATAATATAATATAAAAATATAAATGTGTGTATGTGCATACTTTTTTTTCAGTACTAGGAATTAAACCCAGGGGCTCTATACCCCCGAGCTACATCCCAGTCCTTTTTATTTTTTATTTTAAGATAATATCTTACTATATTGCCCAGGCTGGCCTCAAACTTGAGATCCTCCTGCCTCAGCCTCCCCAATAGCCCGAATTACAGGCATGCACCACCATGCCCAGTTTGTATGTACCATTTTGTTAAACTCTGCCACCAATGCTATTCAAGAGCAGATTATTTTTTAGAGAGTATATATTCCTGTCACAACTTCTCTACAGCAACAGTTGAAGTCAAATTCTACAAGACCTGTCAGTGTCTTCAGATTTTCATTAATTTTTCAATTTCTAAAGCACATCAACTGTTTATGCAACCAGAACTACATGCACTCACAATATCCAAGAGAGAACAGAGCACGCATGCATCTTTTCCATGCCTGCCTGTTCCCCAACCCACACAAGTACATGTCTTTCACTTGAAGACAAATTATTGTAGTTTCTTTTACACCCACAGAGAAGGGAAGTCCAAGAAGGACCATCTGCAGAAACCTTCCAAGGACAGACTTCCCTTGTAATTTTATTAGTTTATCACTTTAGATATCACTTAGGATTTCAGATGGCACTTAGGATGTGTTGGGGGGTGGGGTTAAAATACAATTAACTAGTAGTATGTACAAACTTACAAAACATGACTATTCAGTTGTACTTCTATTCCTTTATTTGAATCACAAAGAATTATCCCTTATCCAAGATGTCCATGAAATTGTATTCATTCCACTTAGACATGTAAGCTCCTTAAGCAATTGCAGATATTGTCGAATGCTTTAGGAAAGCAGTCTTCTTCTGAGAAACCACTTGAGCTACTAGTCTTTGGAGAAGTGCAGTTTTTAGAGCAATACAAAACAAAAAAACTTGATTCCCTTTAAATGAGTTCTTCTTAAGGTCCCATGGGCCAATTCAGATCCCAGATCCTATGAGATTTTGTTCATCTACCCCACAAAGCATTATGAAGGGTCAGTGGAATGGTTGCAGGACCATCTCACACACTGATAGGGTATGGAAGGCAGGAGCTGGGGGAGTGTGGAAGAAAGAGGAAACAAAAACTCAGATGCAGAGAAAAAAGCATGCAAGAGGCATTTAGAAGCGGAAAGTCCTAGGTGACCACGCAGCTGAGATCTCAGACAAGACCTCCTGGAAAGATATTTTCCAAGCCCCCTAAACGTTCACTAGCATTTTAGAGGCAGCTGGCAGAAACATTTTTAAAAATGAAACATAGTAAGAGATGATAAAATTATTTATCCTGAAATATATGAAAAGGAAGAAGAAAATGCCTGAAATTCAAACACATTTTAACACAGTGAGCCATTAAATTGGTCTCACAAATATTTCATCACAAAATGCTGAACTGGGGACAGAGAAGTTGAACCAAAAGGGTGCAGCTCTGTCTGTGAGTCTTCCACCATGAGAAATATGAAACCCAGCTCCCCATGTTTTATACGCTCTCATCCCCAAAATGAAATTGCATATTTCTCCTTTGGCACTTCATTTTCTATGGAAAGGAAATTTAGTGTTCTTTATCTGACAGTGTTCTTTAAAAACAGAATGTCACCCACAGTGACAGATCAACTTCAACTTTAAACAAAGACAGGCTGACTTTGTGTGCCTCTTGATGTGATTCAACAGGAAGTCCACAATAACACCCTTGAAGCACACACTTGCCAAAGAAAATAAACCAAATGTGACTCTGATCAAGCCTCCAGATCTAAACAGCAGTTTGCAGGAAATATGAAGAGCAGGAGAACGTGTTTATGTAACATGACACATCCAAAAAGATTCAGTGGCAAATTCTACAGGACTCAAGACCTACTGTCTTTTTGCAAAAAAAAAAGAAGAAGAAGAACTTAAAGAACTGGGGATTGTATTTCAGTGGTAGAGCTCTTGCCTAGTTGTATGAGGCCCTCAGTTCAATCCCCAATACTGCCAAAAGTTATTAAAAAAAAAATTTTTAAGTGCTGGTCACAGTGGTGCAAGCCTATAATACCAGTGGCTTGGGAGGCTGAAGCAGGAGGATCACGAGTACAAAGCCAGCCTCAACAAAAGCAAGGTGGTAAGCAACTCAGTGAGACCCTGTATCTAAATAAAATACAAAAAAAAAAAAACAGTACTGGGGTGGTTGAGTGCCCTTGAATTCAATCCCTGGTAACCACGCCCCCCCCCAAAAAAAAGAACTTAACTGAGGGGCACCTACATATCTAAAAAAGACAACATGGCTGAAAATACAACTTAATAGTAGAATATGTACTTAGCATATACAAAGTCCTCATCACCCAAAAATAAGCAAAAAAGAATGAACAGATCTGTCAAACAAATGTACACATTTGTTTGGATTCTGGTACAAACAAACCATCTGTAACCAAAAAGTTTTGGGATAAGCAGGCAAATTTGAATACTGACTAAATATTTGGTGATATTAAACAAGGACTGTTAATTTTGCTTTAGAAGACCCAATAGTGATACTTAAAAACAATAGCAATAATTATAGAAAAATTATATAACACCAGAGATTTTTGCATCCAAGGGGTTTAGGGGCAGAGCATAAAGAACATTATATGTAATAAGATGGCCATGTGTTGATAATTGCTGAAGCTGGGAAATGAGTGCATAGGAGTCTGTTATGCATACTCTCCACTTCTGTATGTGTTTGAAAATGTAAATAATAATAAAAAAGTTTTCATTTAGTGAGTATGCAGCACCATTAAAAAGAACCAAATCTCTACTAGAGAAGATTTTGGCATGTACATCAATAATTTATATCTTTTTTTCATCTACACAAGAAAATTATCAAGAGTTGCTTGTCACACTGACTATAATATACAAAGAGCTTCTAAAAAGTAATAATTGACCAAAATACCAACAATAGATGAATCAACATTATCTGTGAATAAACAACTCATAGCAAAGAAAATACAAATGTGTCACTCATACCAAGGGAAATGCAAATAAAAATAAAATTAAATGCCTGTTTTTCATGGATTGGCTTGTCAAAGAGCAAAAGATGGCATATTCGCAAAGCTGTGGAGCAAAAGGCATTCATTGATTCTGCTGGGAATTTCTTTCCAACATTTGTGGAGAGCCATTTATAATGTCACTATTGCAAATACATGCATCTTTTGATCCAGCAGTCAATTTCTAGGAATTTATTTTTAGATACCCCTGGCACACACAGGCAAAGTTGCATTTGTACAAGATTTTTCAAGATTATTTGGAATAGGAAACTATTAAAAACAATTTAAACCTTCATCAGAAAGGCAATGATACGGTAAATTCTAATCCACCCATAACATGGAAGATTATCACTCACTAAATAAGAGCAAAGCTGTTATGTCTAATGAGAGAACCATCTTTAAGATATTCTGCAGGTGGAAAAAAGGTGAGGTATACAATAAGGAATGCACATATCACCAAATGTGTTATAACAAGGAAAAACTATAAAAATTTGTCCTAAATGTATGAAATACCTTAGGAAACTGATAACTTTAATTGCCCCCAAAGAAGAGAACTAGAGGGGGAGAGAGTTATCAGGGGAAGTGAAGAAGGGCATATAGATTTTTATATGAACCCTTTGGTATCTTTTAAAGTTTTATATCCTATGAACCTATTACTTATTCAAAAAATAAAATGTACAAATCTTCAGAGATATTAAGTTAGGTGACTACTCTGTAGACTTAACACAGGGCTTTGCCAATAAAGAGATATACTCTAAATATCTGAATAAATGAATGAACAGGAGGTTTTCCCAACAGTATGGTGGGACTTCAGAAAAATAGCAGTTATCACAGCATGACTGTGGGGACCTATACTTGCGAGAAGAGATGCACAGGCTCAGAAAACATCCCTTGGCCCCAGACCACCAAGAAAAGGCCTTTACAAGCAATTATGTCTTAGTCTCTTAAGCCCAAGGACCAAGAGAGTATTTTTACCATAAAGTCACCCCATAACCCCCCTACACTCCACCTAATGCACATTTAGTGGAGAGAGGAGAAAATGAACAAAGTCTAAAGAGAAAACACAATGAAAAGGCATATATATGTGTATATATATATACATTTGTATATTATTTCTCTATATGTGTATATATACATATGTGTATGTATATGTATATACTCAATACAATCCCAAGCTCTAGTTTTTCCTTTAAAAAGAAAGGCAAGGTAAGTAATTGACAAGGGGACAGAAAGTCATCAGATGCTGGCCCACAACAGGCTGATGTGTGAAAACCTTTCAAGTCTTCTCTCTCTCCCCGAGTCCCAACCCCCAGGTGTGGCTACAGTTGGAACCCTTTCAAAGTCCCTGGTGCCTAAGCCTCTCTCAAACAAGGCAGGGGCACACATCCCTGTAACATATAACATTATTAGATCCATGCCCAGAGTATGCAGTTCTTTGTCTGTTTTGCTAATGATGATTCCCAGTGTGACTTTTCAAATGCTTGATGGGTATTTCAAACTCCTGGCCAATAATGAAAAATGGACCAAAAATGGATTATTAGCAGCTTTTGATCATTTCTGTTTCATCCTTTTTGTTTGACAGCTAATTTGCTTCTCTTTGTCTCCTCTTTGGCCTTTCCCCATGTATAAAGTGTGTTAAGTAAATTTTATTTTTATAGGATATGGAGAATGTGGAGGAATGTAGAAATTAGTGTTTTCACTAATCTTCTCACTGAATTTCTATAAACAAGTAAACATTATCTTCTAATTAAAATTATTTCCCTCTTGACTCTAATGCCCACCACTAAAACTTCAAGACCCCAAGGCAAGGAAAAACATGCTCTCCATTGTTTATCCTGTTATCAAGATTGGCTTACTTCAAAAATGTATTTGCCATTCCTACACATAGAATTGCGACTTGTTTTGTTGCTGGGGAAATTTCCCATATGTAAAGGTGTCGCAATCATATACATCTCCAAATTATTAATGCATTTTTTGTTTCAGGTGCTGCAGATGGAGAGGAAAAAACAAAAAAAAATTTGCTTAAGAATGCTAGGTATTAAAATCAATAAGTGAGGTGGCCTCATTCTTCACAGCAAAGTAAACACTTAAGAGCATAAAGAAAGAGCCTACAAAGAGGGAGAAAATGTTTGCTAGCTAATCTTCCAACAGAGGATTAATGTTTAAAACATATAAAGAACTCAAACTTAACACTAAAAAAACAAATAATCCAATTTATAAGTGGGTAAATGACCTAAACAGACATCTCTCAAAAAAAGAAATACAAATGACCAACAAATATTTGGGGGAAAAATGTTCGATATCCTTAGCAATCAGGGAAAAAAAATCAAAACTAAACTGAGATTTCATTTCACTCCAGTTAGAATGGCAATTATCAAGAATTCAAATAATAATAATTGCAAGGCAGGATGTGGGAAAAGGTATGCTAATACATTGTTGTTCACACTGCAAACAGTACAACCACTTTGGAAAACAGCATGGAGATTCTTCAAAATATGATGATTGAAACTACAGTATGACTCAGCTATTCCATACCTTGGTATTTATCCTAAAGAACTAAAAATCAACATAATATAATGATACTTGCATACCGAAGTTTGTAACAAAAGCGAAGTTATGGAACCAGGCCTGTCAACAGATGAATGAATAAGGAAAATGAGATATATACACAATGTGGTTATACTCAGTCATGCGCCATTTGCTGGCAAATGGATACAACTAGAGAATATCATGCTAAGTGAAATAAGCCAGACTCAGAAAGTGAAGGGTCAAATGTTTTATCTACAGAAGCTAGAAAGAAATAATAAAATTTTAAAAAGATGATCTCATGAAAATAAAAAGGAAAGCAGTAGAGTAGAGAAAGGTAATTAAGGGGGAGAAAAAAGGGACGAGAAAGGGGAGGAAGTGTGGAATGAAAATGACCAAATTATATACGTGCATATATATCACCATGAATTCTACTTTTGTGTATAACTATAATGCAACATTTTTAAAAAATAAATAAATAAATATAAGGAAGTCCAGTAGAGCAGAGGAAGGTGATCAGGGTGGTGGGAAAGGGAAAGAGGAGGTACTAGAGATTGAAATGGAGGAAATTGTTATATGTATCTATGAATATGTCAGAATGAACCTCACTATAGTCACGTGTAACTATAATGCACTAATAAAAAAATGATTTTTAAAAGAATACAAGGAATTATCAGGACTCAATGGCATACACATGAATGCAGCTACTTGGGAGGCTGAGACAAGGAGGATCACAAGTTCAAGGCCAGCCAGGGCAACTTAGCAAGACCTTGTTCAAAATAAAAGCATCAGAAGGGCTGGGGGTGTAGCTCAGTGGTAGAGCACTTGCCTAGTTTAAAAACAAAACAAACCAAAAACACCCTAGGAATTTTAAATGCCCCTGGAAGAAAGCAAAATCCCAGTTTTTGGAGAGAAGAAAAGCAGGCCTGGGTTTTCAATGACACTACATCTTAAAAGCAAATGAAAGAAGCTGATAAATATAGGCAGGCCCTGGAAGCTCAGGCATCTTACAAAACAGGGCTATTACCCTTGAAGGGAGTTTCCCTCTTAACCACCCAACATAAGACAGTCACCACCCTCACAGCTGGCTTTCTTGACGATGGTTTCTGACACAGATGTTTCATCCTTTCAGAATTGGGCTTTAGATAAACCACGTAACTTGTGTTAAAAGAAAAAAAACAAAATAATGAGAGGCACACTGCAAAAATATGAGCACACGAGGGAAGCAATAATGTTTCCTCATACACAAATTAAAAGAAGAAAGTATTACTATGAAAGTGAAATATGATTAATTTTATTAGTGTTATGCTATCCTTTCATTTAAAAGACAAAAAGCTATCTGGAGACCTCACCATCGTGAGAATCCATTTTACTAGGCTTTTAGCATTACGAAGCACAACTCCAAAGCTTTGGTCCTAGCAGAAACCAGTCTCCCATTGCAGTTAACTAGCCTGATGCCTCTTTAAAGGGAGGTTCATAAACCCATTCAGAGGGTAATAACATGTTGCCTTCCTTCAGGGAAACTTTCATCCTGATGAAGTTCTAGCACATCCCCAAAGTAAATAATCCAAGCTCCACAGAACTGAGTGCAAAAGCAGGCCTGGGTTTTCAATGACAAACATAAAGACAGGGCAAGGGAAGAGCCCTCCACCCCGAGGGGCTGCCTCCCAGTACACCATGGCAGTCAGAGTTGGGGCACTGGTCCTCCTACCCCAGATGGAGAAAAGAGGTTATAGGAGGCCACCTAGGAGACCAAGACACATTGGCCTTCCCTTCTGCCCCTTTTACTGGTATTTTTACAGCTAAACATGTGGTTTGTCTCTTTGTTGTTTATGCTACTCTTGTACAGATCCCCTTTTACAGTCCTGTTATAAGCTTTTAGATATTTTCCACTTGGGGGTAAAGGAAAAACAAGAAGTCATGTTACCTATTCCAGAGTGAATAGCCTGCATCTAAAGTGATTGAGATCAGAAGTGTTCATTTCAATTTATTTCAGATTTTGAAATATTTTCATATACACAATGACATATCTTGGGGACAGTACTCAGTCTAAACAAAATTCACTTGTTTCAGAAACACCTTTATAAACACAGCTTGAAGGTAACTTTAAACAGTTTTTAATAATTGTGTGGATGAAACAAAGTTGGTATACATTGAACCACCAGAGTCAGGTGTAGGATTTTCTATTTGTGTCATAGGGGCCCTCAAAAAGTTTCAGAAGCATTTCATATTTCAGACTTTGGGATTAGGGATGCTCCACTTGTAGCCCATGATGCTTGTGGGAAATGTTTAGGTTGGGAAGAGATGGGGTGCCCCATGGATTCTCACATTCACACACCTCCTGGACACTTTCACTCTCATTACCTCCCACAAGTTTTCCAGATTGGAATTCAAAAACACATATCCTAGGAAGTGTTCTCAAGGACTGTGAAAAAAAACTTTCCATGATGAAGAAAGCTCTTGAAATGTTGGCTTCTAAATTCACTGTGAAGGTTTACAACATACACCCATGGGTTGAAGGCTCTGGCTGTGAATGACATTAAACAAGATTCCTTGTCACAGCAACTAGCATTGACATTAAATAAACTAACATTCACCCAAAAACCTTCTCTGCTTAGGCACACACTATATTCTGGTCTAGGCCCTCATTCCTTCACATCTGTGGGGCTGTCCTAGGTACAGACTCTTCTAGCAAGTGCTTACCCTTGATTTTCTCCTTGCTTTCTGCACCTTGCAGATTTAGAGGATAGTCAATGAGACCAGGGCAGTAATCACATATGTAGGTTTTATGCTTTGGATCTGTGCTGGCTGATACCATAACCACAAGCTGCCTGTTGCTATTTATATTTAAATTAATTGAAACTATGGGTGACTTATAATGGTTCAACTTACAAATTTTCAACTTTTTTTTTTGGTCCCAGGGATTGAACTCAGGGGCACTCAACCACTGAGCCACATCCCCAGCCCTATTTTGTGTTTTATGTAGAGACAGGGTCTCACTGAGTTGCTTAGCGCCTTGCCATTGCTGAGGCTGGCTTTGAACTCGTGATTCTCCTGTCTCAGCCTCCCAAAGTGCTGGGATTACAAACGTGAGCCACTGTGCCCAGCTCAAATTTTCAACTTTATGATGGTGTGAGAGCATACTTGTCCAATCATTCTGTTTTTTGCTTTCAATACAGTATTCAATAAATTGCATACTTTATTATAAAATACACTTTGTGTCTGGTTCTTCTAATATAAGTGATCTGAGAATGTTTAAGGTAGGCTATGATGTTTAGTAGCTTAGGCATATTAAATGCATTTTTAATTCACAATATTTTCAATTTACAATGGATTTATCAAGACACCCCCCACTGTAAGTCAATGACCCTCAATATTTAATTTCAAATAAAATTAAAAACTCAGTTCCTCAGTGGCACCAGCCACATTTCAAGTACTCAAATCAATATGTGACTGGTGGCTACTATACTGGCTTCATAACAGATACAGAATATTTCCATTAACACAGAAATTTCTGTTGAATAACACAATAAACCTTGTCCGCCAGAGAAAGAATTCTTAGCCTTCTCATCTCATCTTTTACATCCCCCTATGAGACTGTGAGAGCCAGTGAAATCAAGGAGGGTTGTTGTCACCTCTGAATCCCAGCTCCTAATCTGAGGCCTTGCTGGGAGGGCTGCTCACAAAGTATTTGCTGGATGATATGAATGTTCCCTTCTCTCTGCTCCTATAGCATTACCCACCTGTATCACAACACTTTAGCATATTTTTCCCCACCCCTCAAAAAACTTCTGTGTTTATTGATTTTTAAAAAGTAATATAGAATAACTAAAAGATGATCAAAGAATCAACCCATAATAATCCCACCTGTACACAACCACTCAACATTGTGGAACATACTATCTCCATTCATTTATTCAACAAAGGGATGCTTTTGTTGTTTATGGAGGTATATATTACATTCAGTAAAATTCAATATTTCCATATGATATATGTAAAATGTTATCACCTTTATAATTGACACAAAATAGTTTCATCATCTCCAAAAGGTCCCCACCTGCTCCTTTGTAGTTTCACCTCCCTCCCCACCCACCTCTGATAAGAATTCTGTTCCTGTACTTTCAACTTTATAAGAGCACAGTAAGTAGGGTTTGGGTTGTTTTGTGTTTATTTTGTTGTTGTCTGCATATTGGGGATCAAAAACAGGGCCTCATACATATAGGCAAGCACTCCACCACTAAGCTATACACCTAACCCTTGTTTTTGTTTTTGTTTATTTTTAGTTTGGCTTCTGTCATTTAGCATAATGCTTTTGAGATTCATCCATGCCATTCTTTTTTATTGCTCAGTTGTATTCTATTATATGGATATACCACAATCTGTTTATCCATTCTGTGGTGGATATACTTTTGGGTTGTTTCTTTTGTCAAAGCTGTTTGTACAGTTTGTGTGTGTATGTGTGTACATACACAAGTATTTTCTCTTGGGAAAACTATAAATTAGTCAGACTATAAATACTAAGTGTATGTTGAATTTTATAAACTGAGTTCCACTTTTTTGTATTCTCATCAGCAGTTTTAAAGTTCCCATTGCTCCAACATCTTCACTGGCATTTTGTATTTTCCTTTTTATTTCCCCAGTTGAGGCATTCTAATGAATATGTAGTAGCATTTCATTGTGGTTTTCTTTTAAATATACATATATTTTTTAGTTGTAGGTGGACACAATACCTTAATTTTATTTTTATGTGGTGCTGAGGATCAAACCCAGTGCCTCACGTGCGCCAGGTAAGCACTCTACCACTAAGCCATGACCCTAGCCCCTTCATGTGGTTTTAATTTGCATATTACTTATGATTAATGATACTGAGCATCTTTTTATGTGCTTATTTGTTGTCAGCACCCCTACTTTGTGAAGTTTTGTTTGGCTCTTTTGCTCATTTTTAAATTGGACTGTCTGTTTTCTTACTATTGAGTTGTAAAAATTCTTTATATATTCCAGATGCTGGTGCTATATCAGAATTGTATTCTACAAATGTTCTCTCACCTGTAGCTTGTTTTTATTTTCTTAATGGTGTTTCTTAAAGAGCAATTTTTTTTCAATATATATATTTTAGTTGTGGATGAACCTTTATTTTTATTTATTTATTTATTTTTATGTGGTGCTGAGAAGTGAACCCAGTGCCTCACACATGCTAGGCAAATGCTCTACCACTGAGCCACAACCCCGGCCCAAGAGCAATTTTTAACTAAAGAATTAAGAGATAGGGCTGGGGTTGTGGCTCAGCAGTAGAGTACTTGCCTCACATGTGTGAGGCACTGGGTTCAATTCTCAGCACCACATATAAATAAATAAAATAAAGATCCATTCACAACTAAAAAAAATTTTTTTAAAGAATTAAGAGATAGTCTAAGTTCCCACCATATGCTTAACTTTGACCCTGGAGATATAATAATGTCTAAGTTTTTAGTAATTTTTAGTACTTTTTCAACAAAATTTCTATCTTGTGGTGTCTGACCTACTTTTCTACCATCTTATCATTCATATTTTCACATGTTAAATATTTGAAAACATCTGTAATATGTACTACAAAGTACTCACATGCATCTATATCAATTTATATAACTGTCTGTATTTTGGGATGTTTAGGTTGATTCCCATCAAACAAAAAAGAGAGTTCAGTAACTGAGGAGACTGAGGCAGGAAGATCACAAGTTCAAGGCTTCCTTCAGAAACTTAGCAAGACCCTATCTCAAAATAAAATTTTAAAAAGAGCTGGGGATGTAGTTCAGTGATAAAGCGCTGCTGGGTTCAATCCCCAGTACCACCAAAAAAAAAAAAAAAAAAAAAAAAAAAAACTGAAGAGAAAGAAATACACAATTACACTCCAGAAACCTCTGTACACATCTCCAATTATTTTCTGAGTATAAATGCGCTTATAATTACAAAGACTGAAACAAAGGCACAGCACTTTCTTATAATCATCTCTCCAGAAAGACTGAAGATGTCTTGAAGCAAAGATCTTGTCTTGCCCTGATTGTCATGCCAGCATATAACAAAATGCCTGTCACATGGTAGGTGCACTGCACTATACTTATTGGAGGAAAGAATAGAAAGAAAAAGAATTCCACTAAAACATCCTCTGCCCTTCCTCCTGTGAAAGAAAATGAGAACTTCCCGTCTTCTGTAGATATCTACTAGTCTTCTCAGAGGAAAGAAAGAGCATTTTCTTCAAAGAAAAAACTTGCCAAGCAGATGTAGGTTGCCAAAGAGCTGGGTGACAAGCCCTGTTGCTGCTCAGCAATGCCCTTAAGGGGCCCCGCCCCCTGCCCATATAAAGCTGGGGTGCTGTGGGGCAGACGCAGTTGGCACTTGGCCTCCAGAGCACCAGCAAGGCACTGGCAGGAGCTATGGCAAATGAAATGCAAGAAGTCCAAGTTCTGCTGTCCCCGCTGAAAGGGGGGCATCCTCCTGCAGGTAGGCTCCCACCTGTCTATTCTGCAGATGCTGCAGCTACTGCTCCCTCTCATGGATGCTCAACTGAAGCACCCCAAGAGAGCAGAAGTTCTCAGTCCACTCACTATTGCTTTCACTTCCTACCACCTGATTTCCTCCTATGCCTTTGATCCTCCTTAGCTTGTGCATAAAAATCACCTGGCAATTTGTCAGGCCCCCATTGAATCAAAACCTGCGAATCTATGGGAGTATAAGGCATTCTGTGGTGCTTATAGACAGGAATAGGTAGGGAAGGTGAACCTTCCCTCCCTGGTTATAGGTTAACTGTGACACATCCACACCTGGATGATTTGCTGCCATGGAAACCCTCCTCCTTAGAGTTTACAGCTCTCCGACTCAGTCTCCCCAATTGCCTGTGCCTCTTCTGATTTCATACCCAGGCAAATCAGCTTACACACAGGACAGCAACCACATCTCTCCCTCCTCAGGCTTTAGGGCTGGGAAGTGTCAGCAGGGATGTACTTTGCCTGTCAACAAGCTGAGATGCACTTTTTAATAAGCACACAGGGGTTAGGGGGGTGCAGACTGGAAAAGGTAGCTTTCAAGGTGTTTTGCAAAGCATCCACAGTTGTCTTTTTTCTTTTCTTTTTTTAATTTACACTATTTATATCAACATCCTAGAATATAGAAAGTGGTTTTATTGTATTGAACCATATGTTCATATAGATTGGCTGGGATGTACAGGTCTATTTTTAGTTGGTTTTTTGTTCTTTTAACTCCTTAAGAAAGACCTTAAAAGCTTGGGTACTTTGTGATTGTTTTTTCTATTTTCAAAATTTAGTTATTGGTATAATTCTTTGGTACCTCCAAGCCCAGGTTATTGCAGTTATCTTTGCAGCAGAAGGTGATGGCAGGCTATGGCAGGTACAACCTTTGCAAAGGGTCCAAATCTGACATAGGCCAGGCATGGTGGCACATGCCTGTTATCCCAGCAACCTAGGAGGCTAAGGCAGAAGGACTACAAGTTCAAAGCCAACCTTAGCAACTTAGCAAGACCCTGTTTCAAAATAAAAAATAAAAAAGGGCTAAGGATGTGGTTCAGTGGTTACACAGTTCTGGGTTCAATCTCCAAGTACCAAAAAAAAAAAAAAATCAGAAGCAGTTTTGGCATGTGCTGGTAGGCAACCCAGCTGGAAAATCAGAATCAGTACTACTTGTTCTGGGCTTCCAATACTAGACACCATGACCTGATCTTCTTTGGCAGACTACTGCCATTTTATATTTGTAATTTAATTTAGCGATATTTAACATTACATTTAAAGGTAATAATGCTAACTAATGGTCCAGGAACTATGTATGCAAATTATTGGAGTAGAAACTCATTACATAGATAACAACAAAAAAATAAAAAGACACCACTTCTGCTTTATAAAGAATGGTTAAGCTAAAACCTGATTTGCTAAACTACATTTATGCACAAAGAACATAGAGATAAACTTAACTAAAGGAAAGTTTGAATGAAACCACTGGGAACTTTCTGTCCCCACCACTAATGATTGCTAATTACTCTGTATACATAGCACACCATGACTCCATCAAGCATGTCACAATGCCTCTGGCATGACAATTAATTATTATGAACTGTGACACTACAGATAAGAGGTTTTGGATAATTAGAATGGAGATGAAGGCAGACTTTTGCTTCCCCACTGAGCACAAGAGAACAAAGAAGCCTCATCCTTCAGCTGGTCTCACTACGTATTTTAAATCTAAACCAGTTTGCGACAGTACAAAATTTTATTTATGGAACAAAAATAATTAGGTGCCAAAATTCCATTAAATTTCACCTGATTTTTTTAAGTAGGAAGTCAACATGATATGATAAAGGTATGTCAGGGTTTTTGGAATCAGACCTGAGTTCAAACTTTGCTTTCATCCCATACCTCTGAGTCTCAGTTTTCTCATATCTGAAAGGGAGGTAATACACAACATCAATTTAATAAGATTGGTGTGAGGATTAGAAGAGTTTATGTATAGTACCTGGCATAAAAAGGTTGACCCCTTTAAAATGGAGGCTTAGTAAAATACATTGCAGTCAGCAGAAATTATTCCCAATTTCAAAACAGCCTGATGTTGGAGCTGCATTAGGCACTCCTGCAGTAGTCAGAAAGAAAGAAATAGCAGTGGAATAGATCCTCGTGGCTGCCCCATCATAGTTAAAAATGAAACCACTCAGAAGTCAGCCAGCTGTAACTCTCCCCCCTACGTGTGGAGTGCCTACCAGTTTTTCTTTCATGTATATGAATATAATATATTGCAGCTCTGTTAGCCCTGGTTATACATTTATGCTGTGAAACAAGACTATATTAAACTTGAGGTGGCCTGGGTTGCAGGAAGCATGCTTTGAATTTTCAGCTTTTTTGATTTGCCTCGCTCTTCATTTTATAAGCACCCCATTACAAGAACAGCCATATCAAAAATGTGTGAGTAGAGGGTGGCCATGGGAAGCCAAACACATAATGAATAGAAAGAATAGCATTCGGTGAGTTTGTCCTATATTCACTACATTTTTAAATTTGGTTTAATCCAAATGAATCAAAGCTATCAGAAGGATCTCTGATGAATCTTTAGAGAAGTTTTCTAGTTCATTAAAGAAAACAAAGTTTGAAGTTGGGAGGGTGGGATATCATCATGCAGAACCTGGGGAATGACCATAACTGCATCAGGACCAGTATCATTTTTAAAAAACAAAAGTCTTGATTCTCTCCATTCCATCTGCTCAACTTGTAGGGGTTGGAGAGGAACAGATCTGTGAGGTTAGAAGAGAGGGCTGCAAGCTTCACTGCCCCAAAGTCACAGGGGATACGGGTCTGATAACTGCAGCAACAGCTGCCATTTCCTCAAAGCTGATGTCGCACCCAGCAAAGCACAGCAACTGCTAAACATGGATGATGTTTCACAGAGGATCAAACAAACTCAGAGATTGAGTAACTTGACCAAAGGCACACAGCTGGAGGGCAGTGGAGCTGGGATTGGAAAATAAAGTTGGCCTCATGCCAAACCCCTCTTGCTCTAAAGTCCTCTCTCTCTGTTCACAACCTTCTCTTAAGGGTTTTGGGAGCCTTGATTGGCATCCCAAAATTTACTGATAAATCAACTGTGAATGCAAAGTAAACATTTTTCAAACATCTACCTTTCAATTAAAATCCTCAAATAGAAGTTCACAGTCCCAAGACAGGGTTTGCACAGACCTGTGTATCATTCCACTTCTTTGCATACATTCTCCATGGATTAGTGAAGGAAAATCCTAATTTTTCTCACAGGCTTTCTGAGCTTAGCCACTATCAAAAACTGCAAAATTGGAAAATTATTATGTAGAATTTAAAACTGCAAGGTCTAATTTTGAAAGTTATAAACTGCCAAATCTACCATGAATGTACAATTCTTACACAGAGATAGGAAAGAAAAACTTGAATTTACCCGCATAAATTTAGAGTTCCTAATGAAATCATCCAAAAGAGTAGCTCCTCCATTTTTTGCCTTTAGTTCATTTTAGTTTTGAAAAGGACATAAAGTCTTACCGTAAGTGTTTATATGCAAATCTGTACTTAAATCATGTTAAAAGGTTAAATCGATTCATATTTTATCTTGCCCAATTCCAGTTGGTCTTCCATAAATGTTCAAAAGACAATGTAGTCTGAAACATGGAGTTATATAAATGATTACAAATGTAAACGGATACAGTGCGACCTTGAAAAGATCCTTGAGTTGCACTTATCTGGTATATGTGACTTAGGCCAGCCAGTGGTTGTGTGGGATTGTAAATGCTGGTTCATCCAGACCCGGGAGACCAGTGTGACCAGCATTCCCTCCCAGCAGAGCTTTGAAAATGACCCTCCCACAAACTAGCTAAGGGGTGACCTGGTTCAGTCACCCCTTGTGGAGAGGGCCTCCATCTGTATTTCAGTGTATCCATCCTCAGTGTGGGGATATGGTCTGCTGCTTCTTTCCTCTGTACATGTGTGACAAGGGAGGTTACCTCCCAGAACAAGGTCAGTACAGGAACTATGTTCTAGAAATCTAAGGTCTGGTTTTCTTATGCTCCTCCTAAATCACTAAGTTAGCACTCACAGCTCTGGAACAGAGGATTCAAAGACTGATGAATGGAAGGAGGAATCTGCTGGGGAGGATTTTTAATTCCTTCCCTCAAGTGTCTATTTTGTTGTTCTTAAGAATGAAGAACTCTCATGTTTGTGTGGATTCCTTAATGTCTTTTGGTATTTATTTCTCTAAGTGCCCTGTATCGTTTCTGAAGGAAGGGACATGATGGATTTTATTTTGAAGGTAGATGAGAAAAAGTTTGAATCACTGAGGATTTTATAATAAAGATTATCTAGTTTGACTTCTGCCAAATTCTCCAAAATTCTCCTAAGGTGTTCATGACAGGAGGACACCTTGCCCTCACTTTAATACACTGAGGGGCAAGAAATCCATTATTATACCAGGTGATATCTTTCACATTGAATAACACAAACAGTTACTTGTGGCCAGACCCTATATTTCTAGCACTTTCATTATTTGGTCTTCATTGACCTCTCTGGAACAATACAAAGTAAATATAAATAATAATATTTATTATTAAGTGCCTACCATGTACCAGGTGATTTTATCACCTCTCTTCTCTAGAACAATCCTGAGCAGTTAGTATTTTTCCATTTTGAAAGATATAGGAACTGAACCTAAGTGGAGTTTTAAATATTTCACTCAAGGTCACTGTATTAGTTTGGTTTCATTACTGTAATGAAATACGTGAGACAGGCTGACTTTATAAATGAAAGAGTTTTATTTGGCTCATAGTTCAGATGATTCAAGGGCTTGGCACCAGTATTAGCTCAGCTGTGGAGAGGACCTCATGGCAGATGGCCGGAGCACATGTAAGAGGGAGAAATCACATCACCCAACAGGAAGTAAGAGAGAGCACACCCTTTCAGTGGACCTAAGGACGCCCACTGGGTGATACCACCTCCCAATAAGACCACACCAAGGACCAAACTCCCAACATATAGACCCTTAGGACAAACTCAAATCATATATCCAAGCCATAGCAGTCACATAGCTTGGGAGTAGAGCTGTCTGACACTACTTGACATTTCATCAGCAAGAAACTGCTCCTCAGTCCCCACATGACAGCCTTTCTGATCTTTGAAGATGGTAACCTAAGCTCCCTTGAGCCTTTGCTTCTTCAGGAGTGATGTTCCCAGATTCCCTAGTTCTTCATGTGACACAGCTCCTTTCACTCTGGCCCATCTCCTCTGAAGACCCTCAGACCCTCAGCATCCTTCCAAATGAATGAATTCCAAACAAACTCAACATTACAAAGGTCTTCTCATTCTGAGCTTCTGCTTATTTTTTTTTTAATATTTTTTAATTGTAGATGGACACAATGTCTTTATTTTATTGCCTTGTATGTGGTGCTGAGGATTGAACCCAGGGCCTCACGCATGCGAGGCAAGCGCTCTACTGCTGAGCTGCAATCCCAGCCCCGAGCTTCTGCTTATTTTAACATAATAATTTTGCTTCTATAGTTGGTGATAATTATCAGTCCAGGCAGAAGAAAATGTGTAGAAACAATAGCATCAGGGAAAACAAAAGGAACACTAACAAGAAAATCATTACAGCACACCATACTTGAAAAGCACTTGTCACAGGAAGAATGGAAAGTACTGTTGGGAGGAGGACTGGAACCTGAGCCCAGACCTCTGATTTGATTCTTGCTGGCAGAATAGACAATGGTGCAGGGAAGAGGCAGAGGCCCCTCAAACCTTCTTCCTGAGAAAGCCCACCCTCTGGTTTACTTCACCTGTGCTCCAGGGCTATTCAGAAGATGTTTCCATGTAATTTCACTTCTGTTGCTAATGACTTTGTATTCTTAAATAAAGAATTTAAAGTAGATTGTTTTCCAAAATGAATCTAACATTATAAAATTCTACTAAGAGGCTTATATAATCAATATATATATATTTTAAAATAGTAATTTAAGTGATCAAGTGGAGTTCATTCCATGAATACAAGTGTGGCTCAATAGTAAAGTATCCACTTATATAACAACCACACTAAGGGGGAAACGCATATGATCATATCCATGAATTCTGAAAGGCATTTGAGAATATTCAAGATTTATTCCTTATTTTAGGCACAATAAAATAACAATAAAAGGATATTTCCTGCCAGGCACCATGGTGCATGCCTACAATCCCAGTGGCTCAGGAGGCTGCAGTAGGAGGATGGTGAGTTCAAAGCCAGCCTCAGCAAGAACCAGGCACTAAACAACTCAGTGAGACCCAGTCTCTAAATAAAATACAACAAAAGGCTGGGGATATGGCTCAGTGGTTGAGTGCCTCTGAGTTCAATCTCCGGTACCAAAAAGAGAAAATCCTTCCTTAACATCTTGAGAAAATATAAATTATACACACATACATACACACACACACATACGCACATACATTTACTCAGAGAAAGAGAGTATGAGCCATCAAAGTATACATTTTGCTTACAGGGAAAACATTAAAGCAATCCCTTAAAAATTAAAAAGGCAAGTGAATCTAACTCAGTTGTAGAGAACTTGCCAAGTGTGCACAAGGCTGTAGGTTTGATCACCAGCACTGGAACAAAAAGGTGTGTTTGGGAGGGGAGGTGCAAAGATATCCACTGTCACCACTATTTAACATTATTCTAAAGGAGGCAATATTATTCTTTTCAGGTTATACCATTTTTAAAAATCTGGACAACCTAAAAGAATCTTCAAAACAATAAAAAAAAAAAACTATAATGAGCAGTAAGAGACTTCAGTAAACCCTGGGTATAAAATCAAAAACATTAAAATAATAACAATCTGTTAGAGTAATAATGGAAGAATAGACTCCCATTTATAATAGCAGCAATAACAAGAATAAAAGGCTTAGACAATGGACCTAGTAATAATAAACAAGTCACTGAGGAACTCAGGAGAAGATGTGAACAACGGAAAAGCATACACTATGTTCTTAAACAGAGAGCCACCAGAAATGTAATATGAATTTTCCCTTTCAAAAAAATATATCATCCAGATTTTTTATAGGGAATGAACAAACTGTTTATAAAGTTCTTATGAAAAACAAGTAAGAATAGCTAGTAAAATTCTGCAAAGGAAATGTAACAAGAGGGGACTAACAAGCCGGGCACGGTGGCGCACACCTGTAATCCCAGCACTTTGGGAGGCTGAGACAGGAGAATTGTGAGTTCGAAGCTAGCCTCAGCAATGGTAAGGCTCTAAGCAATTCAGTGAGACCCTGTCTCTAAATAAAACACAGTAGTGAGATCATAAACTGGTGCATCCTCCATGTTGGGCAATTTGGCAAGATATAGCAAACTTCCAAAGGCACATTTTCTTCAGAGCTTTCCAGATCACTTCTCAGAATTTTTCCCATTGATACACTTGTGCTGATGCACTAGTCTGTACCTAGGATAGTCATCACAACATTGTTAGTGACAACAATGGATTAGAAACATAAGTCCAACATTCCCAAACTGGCTAAGTAAACAGAATGTTCATATAATAGGATTCTTTATAAAACATGTGTTAAAAAGAAAGACACACAATGACTGGGGATGTAGTTCAGTGGTAGAGCACTTGGCATGTGCGAGGGCCTGGGTTTGATCCTCAGTACCTCAAGGGAAAAAATTTGACACAGATAAAGATACATTAATGTAGAACTTTCTCCAAAATACATGATTAAGTGGAAAAAACGAACAGGATGCAAAACAAGGTGTGTCTTATGCTACCACTTTTTAAAAATAATGCATAAAATATCTGTGGATAAAGACAAGAAATTTGTAACATAAGCAGTATCTAGGGAGATGATCTGGGAGGTTGGGAAATAATGGTAAGAGGGAGACTACAGACCTTTTTATGCCTTTTGAATTGTCTTCTATATGTATTATGTAACCAAAAATAATTAAATAATAATTTCTAAAGAACAATGATGAAGTCAAATCATTAGGGCATTGAGAAATAGGAGACGTTCTCTTTATTTTTCACTTTATTGGAACTATTTACAGAAAATTGCCCATTTGCATAAAAAGAATTAACAAGTTCAAACTAATCAATGTCCATTTAGCTATTTCTCATTTGAGCTTGTCAGATTTTAGATGTGCAAATTTCCTGAGAACTGAAAAAAAGTATTTGCTTTGACTTGCAATCTGAAATGGGTTGTTCATTTTCAAAAGTTGATTCCATTCGACATCGTTAAACACTTGAATTGCTGTTAGGTCATCTGTAGCCTAATTAACACTAATTGATTTCTTGAATGGCAGAATTATTAATGAAGTTTAATTACTCATTAGAACCTCTGAACAGAGGCCAACATGGAGGTTTGGGGTCTGGGCTTGGAAGATGGTTATTCAGTGGAATTTTAAGCACCTCTGTTGAATTAAATGCCTGTTATCACTGGGAGTTCTGACTTTTGGCACATCCCTCAGAATCTGACTTTTGAGAGCTTTGATTGGAAAAAAAAAAAATGCAAGCCATGCAAAAGCTTTAATCTCATGGGAAAACCAAGGGTCACATTGTATTGTGAGTTGCTATCACAAAGAATGTAATTGGTTTGATAACAAGAAAAACTGTTTTTCAGTGAAAATGCCTAAGGGAGTATGTTGTTATTCTCCTCCCCAATTCTAAGGTGTAACCTTCTGCTTCTTCAACCTTAGTTCCACTTCTCTGAGCATAAACAAGCAGACCTCAGCCCTTCCTCTGCCCCGAACTTTTATTCCCCAGAAAATATTTCTATTTTGTTTATATGAAAGTTTAGAACTTTTAAAAAATAAGTTCGAAATATCTTCAAATCTAAATTCATATCTTAAATAACAAAGCTGTTCTAACTTTCGTGTTGATGCTTGTTTATAGTCAAAGCTGGAGGGATGCGAATTCCCAAAAAACAAGAAATTGGAGTCTTGGAGAGACATACCAAAAGAACAGGGTTGGAGAAAACAAGGTAAGGGTTGCTTCATTTCTTCTTCCTCACCTCAAGGAGTGTTAAATAATTCTGCATCCGGAAATAATTTTAGGACAGTCCTCTATGCACTTGGAAGCAGACAGCTGGAATAGGGTGAGGGTCATGATTGATGGTGACTTGCGCAGTGGATGGCTACCAAATGGAGACTCTCTCTGGGATCCCCAAATGACCCACCACCCATCCTCCTCCTCTCTTTGGCCAGCCCACTGCCTCCTGCTGACTTTTTAAGGTGTCCAAGCCTGACACACACATCCCTTTACCCTATTTTCAGATCAGCCTTTAAAATGTCACTAAGCTGGCCTATTTTCATAACATAATTTCCGCTGAAGCAAATCTCCTGAATTAAAAATAAACGGCTATTTTTGTTTTGAATTCACCTCTCAATTATTTAAGAAACTAATGGCCACTATATCTGGCATAGCCAGAAGGCATATAGATTCTGAGGCTTGTCTCTCCTGACTTTTTCCACCTTGACCTTGACACAATACACTATTCCCAGAACCCAACAGAGAGTGGTGGGCTGAATCCCAAGCACAGTCGGCCCAACCACTCTACACCTTGTTAAGGAAAACAAGTACATTTCAAAATGAAATAAATTGGTTCCTCCAAGTAGCTCAGTGAGGGGTGCTTCAGAGAATTAATTTTAAGATAGTTTCTATAGATAAGTTGATGAGTGATTCAAACGGAGTTAATGGAAGGATGTTCAAGGCATTGCCCTTCATATTGGAAAGAGAATGTGGAGGAAGCACACTGGGATTTTTTTGGTTCTTTCATATAAAATTGTTTTTAAATCACTCTTCAAGATTTTTTCCCTTAATTGATAGGAAGGATTTTGTTTTTTTTAGCATCCCTGCCACATTAGAATGAAATAGGGATTTGCCCCCATTAGCAACAAGCCATTTGTTTTCTTGATATCAGAAAATAACCATCACATGAGGAAAGTGAAGCTCTGAGTTCATAAAAGTGTGGCAGGAAGCATGCACGTTATTTATTTTCTGACCCAGCATCCTAGGGCAGATCCTAGAATAGTGAATGCCTGTGACAAATGATACCAGACAGTTGTTGAGTCACAAACTAGTTGACTTAGGGAGCCTATTCTGTTACTAAGGCCTGATTGAAGCATAAGCCTTGTTTATTGTGACACTAGTTTCCATGCCTGAGCCAGAAACTCAGGCACTGAAGAATATGGGCTTGGAAATGGCTTTTAGCAGGCAACCAGTGGGTCATGCGTTTGTCTGCACCTCAGAAAATGGAAACTTACTATTAATTCTAACATCAGTTGAACGATTCAGGCAGAGGAGTTGGTTAGAGAGTCATAAAGTAGTGATTGGAACCTTTTTGAAAATTCATTTGTTTTCTAGTAGTCATTAAAAGATGGGAATTGGACTACTCCAGACTTAAACAGCAAGAGGACTCTCTCTCTACTGCCCTAATTACCATGGACAGATTCAGGTTATGGGAGACTTGAAGCTTATAGAATGGGGAAGCATGTTAAAGAAAAATAAGGGACACTTTGGAATATGAACTGGGTAGGGCTCCTCCCAGGTGCCTTGGAGGGAGCCTGTGTGTTGAGAGACTCTGAAGCATCAGCTGCATTTGCTCCCTGTAAATCCCCTCTGCTATTCACATCTACACAGGCGTGTGCACCAGATAGGAGAATCCCATTTTTGTGGACACTTTTCCTACATATTCTTGGAGAATAGCTTTTTTAAAACTATAGGAAATAAATTTTTAAGAACCATCAATATGGGGCTGGGATTGTAGCTCAGTGATAGAGCACTTGCTTCGCATGCATGAGGCACTGGGTTCGATCCTCAGCACCACATAAAAATAAATAAAATAAATATATTGTGTCCATCTACAACTAAAATATATATATATGTGTGTGTGTATATATATATGTCCTTAAAAAAAAAAGAACCATCAATGTCCATTTTCTAATAACTTCTAGTAACCAACACAAGATGAGCAAACACAGACTTCCCTTCCAGACACTGTCCTGTGGACTCAGCCCTGATTGAAACCCTCCCACAAAATAACTTGGCCTGAGAGAAAGAAGCCAGACACAGAAGAGTGTGTGCTATAGATGGTTCATTTTATGAAACACAAAAGCAGTCAGAACTAATCTTTGGGGCTGTAAGTCAGGGTAGGCATTATCCTTAGGGGCAGTTGGTTGACTAGTGTTTATAGTTTGTTAATATTCACCAGGCTATGTACTTAAAACATGTGCATTTTCTGTATGTGTATTATACTTAAATGAAAAGCTAATAAACAATTATAATATTAACCTGAACTACAAAGTTAGTTGCAGCACATGGGTATACACAGACAGAATGTTCGTCTTCCAGGTATTGCCAAGTCAAAGAGACAGCCCTCTGTATAAAGCATTTAGCTCTTGAATGGGAAAATTATAAGTCCTGATTGAAGTTTCCTTTCATCTTCACAGTGCCATTGCAAATGTTGCCAAAATGCAGACACTGGTGGCCCTGAATGACACACTGGACAAGGTGAGTGTGCATAAGGTGAACCATGTGATGCTTCAACTTGATATTTACACAACACTTCAGGCCATGTGAACCAGCAGATGACCACTGAGGTTTTTCCCAGCCTAGTGGTTTGATGTTCTTGTGAGGGGGAAAATCTACTCTTTGCCAGAGGAACATAAAGTAGTTAGAGTGAGAAAAGCTATTTCTCCCAAATTCCTAAATAAATCATTTCAAAAATAAGGGAAAAAAATGTGAGAATCATAAAGCTGAATTTGCAACACTTTTCCATGACAAATATTTCTGGGAAACATTGGCATGTTTTTTATAAAACACAGCCTGTGTATTGGGAATTTAGCAGTTTTTGACCTTCCTCTCACCTCACATCCCCATACAGAAATATTTGACTTGAGGGGCAGGTGGGTAGTGGAGGGTTACATGGTTTAGGGCTAGCGTAAGGCTGAGTACCAGCTGGGTTTATCCAGTAAAGTCTGTTTATAAAAACAATTGACCATTACTGTTTTTACTTCTATATCCTGAATTTCTTCCAAGTACCTCAAGAAACTGAGAAAAATGTTACCAGGTAATAGCAATTTGGTTTGTTGGATTCAACTGTTTGTTCCTAAATGTTGTAGGTAAGCTTAGTGGGGGCCTTTATTCTACTTCTAGGAGGCAAATACATTATATTCAAGGTAATAAAGGGCTATTCTTTCTGCTACTACACTTTTATTGAAGGGACAGGACAGGATAGCTTCTGCTGAAGAAAAACTGTTGTAGGGAAGTTTAAAACTTCCCCCCACATTTCTGAGGTTTGATCATGTAGTCTGAAATAAACCAGGGGGCAGATTAACAGAGAAAATGTTACAAACAATGTTATAGCATGCATGCAGGCATCATGGGGAAAGTGAATATCCAAGACCCCAGTGAGGCTTAGAAACTCAAGTACCTGCTGCATAGGGGAAAGGGAGGTGGAAATATGGGCAATTTCAAATAAGAATAAATAATTTTTAGAGGAGATGAATGGGCCTGAAGAATAGGGGACAGTTTGTGACAAAGTCTGTCGGGACTCTGGATGTGGTGTGAGCTCTAGTCTTCCTTCCTGTAATATGCAGCAATCTACACTGATTGATAAGACATCTGGGGGAGGGATTCACAACTGAGAACCTTCTGGAATATCAGCCTATAGAAAGATAGAGGAGCTTCAGAGAAACCTCCTACCTGCATTAGCTAGGTAGGTTCCTTGAGTTTGAGTAACCAGCATACCAAAGTACCATTCTTAGAGATATTGTTTGGCCAAAATTAGGGGATAGAAACTTTGCACCTGGCCTCTGGGGTACCCATTTGGTGCCATCCACCACTTACTATTGGCTCAACCTTGAACAGGTTACTTATCCTGTGCCTCAGTTTCCTCCTTTGTAAAGTGGGGGTAAAGAAGAGCATATAGCTTTCAGGTATTATAAATGAGTTCACACATATAAAACTCTTAAAGAGTACTATGCACAGAGTTAGCTGTGCACCCTTTTAGGAATAGTAGCACTGCTTTTTTGGCAGTGAAATGAAAAAGAATGTCTAAAATACATGATGTCATAGGGCAGACTGCATATAGCAAGATCTTGATGCTGAGCTGTAGTCATAGTATTCTAATATAAGAGGGCTTGATTCTCTCACTCAGAGTTGGGATGAGGCCATAGGTGATTCTGCTACCTGGCTTCAGAAGCAGGGCTGATGGAGGATGCCCTGCGAGGGTAACAAAAGCTGCATACACCTGCATCTCATTCTCATACTCCTGACCACTGAAGACCTCATCCTCAAGGCATCAGAATGTCCCCTGGCCTACAATATAGGGCAGAGTCTATAATACACTTTTATATGCATTTATACTAATGTCTATTATATAGAGGTTCTCTTTCTTTCCATAGAAAGTATCACTTCTGGCCCAGGCATAGTGGTACACGTCTATAATCCCAGTGATTCTGGAGGCAGGAAAGACTAGACAGAAGGATGTCAAGTTCAAAGCCAACCTCAGCAATTTAGCATGGTCTTAAGCAACTTATCAAGATGCTGTATCAAAAATTTTTTTGAATAAAGCAAAAATTAGCTCAGTAGTACAGCAGCCCTGGGTTCAAACCACAGTACTTAAAAAAAAAGTTTCAAAGATAGAAGGCAAGAGGATCACAAGTTCAAGTCAACCTAAACAACTTAATAAGACCCTACCTCAAAATAAAATATAAAGGGCTAGGGATGTAACTCAGTGGGAGAGTGCTAGCCTAGCATGTGCAAGGCCCTGGGTTCAATCCCCAGCACTGAAAGAAAAAACAAAAAAGATAAAAAGAAAAACCTCTCCCTCGGATAATAATAATAACCAAGTTATATTTAGAAAACATAAGAGAACAGTGAGATGGCATGCTATTACAAATGCTTTTAAAGCAACTGTACCTATTTTAAAAATCCAAACTTATCCACCCAGCTCAGTACTGACTGGAGCAGGATGGTAGCTCAAATTGTGCAGACCTCTGGTTAGGAGAGCAGGTTTGACATCATCCACAACCTGCTTGATTCCTGTGCTGGCTCTGTCACTGACTATCAGTGTGTCCTTGGGCAGTTTTCTTCAGTTTTCTATGCTTTTCTTTTCTTTTCTGTAAGTGGAATATGATTAATAGTATGTAGTTCACAGGAATATTATGAGAATAAAAGGAAATATTATAATATGTGTAAAGTACTTCCTATGGTCAGCCCTCAGTAAGCGTTGGCTTCTATTCCCAGGCAGGCATCCAGCCTTCCATAACTTGGAGTCCTAGGCACAGGATAAGGAGCAAACACATGGAACAAAAATAAGTTCCAAAAGTACCATAAGTGACTGGCTCAAATGTGAAAGTTGGCGTGCTAACGAAAGAAAATCTCCCCCGAATCCATAATTCAGCCTGAAGCTTAGTAGGATTTTGTAATAAAACTCCCTCAACCTAGGGTTAAGATTAGCTGACCACTAGATCTGCTGAAATCAGTGGTTGTCAGGCCCTGGGGTTGGGAGAGGAACCAACTGCAAAGGACAGGAGAGAATTTTGGGAGGTGATGGAATAGTCTTGTGTGTGGTGGTAGTCATGGATTGTATGCACTTATCAAAACTCATAAAGCAGTACACTAGAATGGTTAAATATCATGAGTAAATTATACCTTGACTTTTAAAACTGAAAAAAAAAATACTACCTAACCTATACTGGCTGATACAAAACTAAAAAGACAAAAGCTAAGGAGATAGAAATATAGATCTAAATCCTTTCATAGATTTCACCTGCATTATAGTGCTGTCCCCCAATAATATATATATATTGTCATGGAGACCTAACAACATACAATTGTTAGGAAGAAATACAAGAGCAGAACTGAGGACCCCTGCATTTATTAACATTCCTTCACACCCTCAGCTACAAATATATCCAGTCCCAAGCAACCATGTTATTTCTTATTTCTATTTTAAGAATATGAGAGTCTAAGACAATCCCTATCCATGGGATCTCATCAATCATTCAGTCATGACAAGAAATCTCTATCTTGTATGTCATTCATCTCTGCATCTCCTACTTGAAAATCAGCCTAAGGTTTAGGATTTGGGAGATTGTATAATTCCAGCCCTTTGGGGATTATTTTCAAATATAAGTGGGGAATAGCCTGAATGTCCCCTCTTACAATTTCTCCACACCACCTTCCACATAGACTTTTTTTCCCCAGCCACACTTCCTCCCTCCCCACCTCTTCATCCAGCCCTTCCCCACCTCTCTATCCCTAAACCATGAGATGATTCATGTCCCCCAGTGGCTGACCACATGGTATGATGTTCCTGCAGAAAAGAGGTTCTGTAACCTGAAAGCTCCCTGGCCTAAAAATCCGGAAGACCTATCTTAGACTAAGTTGCACCTGCAACTTAGAGCTACTCCTCAGAGGTTATTTAACCTTTTAGATGTCATGTATCTCCTCTGAGATACATAGTTGCTCATTTGGTTTTTGTTTATTTGTTTTTAAAAAGAATTAGCGCTAGGAGTGAAAGAGAATGATACTACCAAATACATTAATTCTCTGGACAGTCATGGAAATTAAATTTGGCAATAGCTGTGATACTTCTCAACACATAAAAGTATCCAGTTTAAACCTCAGTAATGGAAATGAGTTATAGCATGGAGGAGGGTAGAATGTGGAAGCCTGGTAAAAGTTTGTGTTACTTTTTTCAAGTTGCCAGACTTTAGGTCACCACCCCAAAGTCAGTGAAAGGCATGTGAAATGGGATCCTGGGGGAGAGAAGACTATCAAAGACATCTGCAAATTTAAAAAGGTTCTTCTTGTTCTGTAGATTAACATCACTGTAGGAGTATCCTTGAATTTCAGTGACATGAGCTGAATGTTTTGTTTTAAGCACTTTGCTTAACAGGGTGTGGAAATTTAAGTGCCAACATTGGAGTTGGAAGTTAACACCCTGGAAAGATGAATGGGAGAGCCGAGGTCTGCTCCTACTACCCAATGTCAGGTTCTAAAACAAAACCTGCTGCTGATTTTCTTACATCTAGAATTTCCTTCACAGCTTCCTTTGTTTTGTGCGAAACTAAAAGTATAGGCTCTGAGGTCACAGCTCCCCATGATGAAGGTAAATTCTCAACGTGGGAGTTTCTCTTGATCTGCTTTTCAACTTCAATATGTTGCCTCTGTGATGAAGCCACTAAGTAAGGCAGAGTCTTCACATATACAGGGCCCTTGGATTCTTCCTCTCCTGGGGTTCTGTTAGATTTCTTGCCCTAATGAATCAAACAAAAAAACACCTTTCATTCTACAAACACTACCATTTTACAAAGGCTAATGATGAAAATTCCAGTTAAGATGCCAATCTAAAACCAGCTGGTTTTAAGTTGTACTCTGGAAAGTGATTTCTACTCATCTTTAATTCAGATTTGAAAACAAAATCTTCCTATCCCCATTGATACAAAATCTACAGCAAAGAATTTATGCTTTTAGGGACTGACCATCTTATTTACAGTTTCATCAATTCTGATGGAAGATGCTTTATAGACTCTACCCACAGCCCTAAACCCTTCTATATCAGAATATTCCTGATGGACAGAGTCAAGGAATGAAAAAGAAAATTTGAATCTCCTGTTACATTTTCAAGAGTTGTTGTAAAACTCTCCTACCGGTGCCCCAAAACCTCTACACTCGTGACAATAATTATGAGCAGCCCCCCCCCCACACACCACCACCACCACCACCACCACCCCCACCCGCTTTATTTATTTGTGCGTGTGTGAGGGAGGGACTGGAGATTAAACCCAGGGGTGCTCTACCATTGAGCCCTTTCATCTTATTTTGAGACAGGATCTCACTGAATTGCCCACGCTGGCCTCAAACTTGACTCCTCCTGCCTCAGCCTCCAGAATAGATGGGACTACAGGCATGTACCACCATGCCCTGTGTTAGGTTGGTTCAGCTTGTTCACTTAGGGGCGGCCAGCCAGATGCTGACGTCAGCAGTAAAGGCACCTCCTGTCAATCAGCGGGCTTTTCCTGACTTATCTAGGAAGGACTCTGACCTTCTCTTCCTGCCCTAAGCCCTCCCCTTCCTGACTGGGCCTTTTAAAAGTTTCTGTACCCCAGATCATGTGCGTCATTCTCCCGGGCACACTGTGATGGGCGGGAAAGTTCAGCCCAAGAGTGTGTATTTCCAATAAAGCCTTGCCCAGCGGTTTTAATTTGACTCCTTTTGGTCATCTGGCTTTACACCCTGCCTATAGGAAGTTTCTATAAGAGTATTATCTTTACCAAATTATTTCCACTTCCTTCTTAATTCTTTTTTTTTTTAAATATTTTTTTAGTTGTTGATGGACCTTTATTTTATTTATTTATATGTAGTACTGAGAATGGAACCCAGTGCCTTACACATGCTAGGCTAGTGCTCTACCTCCAAGCCATAACCCCAGCCCTCTTAATTCTTTTGATTTTACTTTTTTCCCAAAACTTTTCCAGACAAATTCACAGATGGCCAACAAGCCCCAGAGGCTGCCTCAATCATTCAGTAATCCCAACCTATGGTACTCCTCTTCTGAGAAGCAGTGGAGTTGAGCAATCCTTCTAGAACTTCAATTAAATGCCTTAGTTAAAATATAATCCTTAACTCTCATGTACCACTGGCGGCAAGGTAAAAATGGTGCCACCACTGTGGATCATATGTTTAATAAAACATAATTGCCATATGATCCAACATTTCCACTTCTATGTATACAGTAAAAAGCTGAAGGTAGGGACTTGAAGAGATATTTGCATACCAGTGCTCACAGCAGTATTATTTGCAATAACCAAAAAGTGGAAACAACCCCCCAAGTTTCTGTGGAAGGTGAATGGATAAATATACATACACTGGAATATTATTTAGACTTTAAAAAGAAGGAAATTTGGATACATACTTTAACATGGATGAATCTTTTTTTTTTTAATTTTTTTTAGTTGTTGATGGATCTTTATTTTATTCATTTATTATTTATATGTGGTGCTGAGAACTGAACCCAGTGCCTCATGCGTGCTAGGCAAGCGCTGTGCCACTGAGCTACAGCCCCAGCCCCAACATGGATGAATCTTGAAGATATTTTATGCTAAGTGAATAAGTCAGACACAGAAAGGAAAACATTGAAGTCCACTTCCCTAAGGAATCTGGAGTAGTAAGATTCATGGAAACAGAAAGCAGAGTGGTAGTCACTAGGGACTTGGGGTAGGAAGGGTGGAAATTGTTTAATGGGTACCAATCTGGGATGATAAAAAAGTTCTGGAGATGGATGGTGATGATAGTGGCACGATAATATGAATGTACTTAATGCCAACAAACTGTACATACACTTTAAAAATGGTTAGAATGGTCAATTTTATGTTGTATTTTACTGCAGTTTTTTTTTGGGGGGGGGGTACTAGAGATTGAACTCGGGGCACTCAACCACTGAGCCACATCCTCAGCCATATTTTATATCTTAGAGACAGGGTCTCACCAAGTTGCTTAGTGCCTCGGTTTTGCCGAGGCTGGCTTTGAACTCATGATCCTCCTGCTTCAGTCTCCCGAGCCACTGGGATTACAGGTGTGTGCCACCATGCCTGGTTTACAATTTTTTAATTTAATTTTTTTTTTTTTGGACCAGGAATTGAACGCAGGGGCACTTAACCACTGAGCCACATCCCCATTCCTTTTTATTTTTTGAGTCAGGGTCTTGCTAAGTTGCTGAGGCTGGTTTTGAACTTGTGATCCTTCTACCTCAGCCTCCTGAGCCACAGGTATTATAGGCATGACCATCATGCCCGACCAATAATTTTTTAAATGACCAAAAAATAACGTAACCTATAAATTATAGAGATCATTTTAGAGATTACCAAATAACAAGTTAATGCTGAATTAAGCAAAAGTGTGTTCTAACATACTCTTCTCCCTTCTCCTTTCCTTTCATACTCCCACCTATCATCTTCTGTACCTATAAGAACAGCAATTGACATGTGGCTTTATCCCTTTTAGCCCCAACTTGTCTTGCCCCACCTTACCTTGGCTAATTGCCCAGATCTCTATTACATGGAGCTGTTTGCTTCTTTCTCACCCCTCTTTTACCTTACTTTGACCTTAATTGTCAGATTGTTCTCTCTACCTGGAATCTCTGGAAAGTGAGTTAAAGCTAACCCAAAATAACCTACTATTTTAGTTGAGACTAAAAACATTCAGTCTGGAAGCACACTACTGAAGTCAATGTCCTCTTAAATTGTTCTAATGGTAAAAGAAAAACAAAACAAAACACTTTGCCCTTACCACACTGTAAAATACATGTCTGGTGCATTGATGATAACTGATCTGACCAAAAGGAAAAAAGTTCCCAACTCTTTTTCAGACTCTTAAGCAACATTTGTGACTAATACCTTAATCACTGTGTTCCAATCTGCTAGAATGTCAGCAGAGACCATCCTTGGGCTTAATTATTATACAACTTGTACCTGCTCGTGGTAAAAGAAAAATAAATAGAAAAATACTGATAAGACAAAGGAAAAGACTGAGTTGCCCATGATTCTTTCCCCTCAGCAGTAACCATTGTTAACAATTCAGTGTATATTCTTCCAGGGTGTTTAATTTTTTAAGAGCGAGAAGAAAGCCCTTCTTAGAGTCAAGTTTCACATAAAAGGGACATCTGTGTGCCTATAGCTTGGGCAGGGATATTTGAGACGGGATGTAAGACACGTGTGTTTTCCCTGGCTTAGACGAGCCCAAACAAACCATAAACAATGTGATGCTTGGGGTCAGGAACAGTTTATCTCCCCCTTTTATTTAATTTGAGTGTCAAGGAAAATGCACCTAAGCTCCATAGTGATAAGTTAAATTCCTAGCAAGCTGAGGCACCCCTTCCTTGCTGGCTAAGACAATGTCCTTAAGTACTTATTTTAGTCAACTTTTTCACTGACCAAAAGACCTGACCAGAACAATCATAGAGGAGGAAATAGTTATTTAGGAGTTCACAGTTTCAGAGGTCTCAGTGTAGGACAGCAGGCTCAGTTCCTCAGGGCTCAAGGTGAGGCAGAACATCATGGCGGAAAAGTATGGCAAAGGGAAGCAGCTGATAATGATCAGTAAGCAGAGAGAGAGAAAAAGAGAGAGAGATTCTACTTGGCAGATAAAAATATGTACCCCAAAGGCACACCCCTTATGACCCACCTCCTCCAGCCACACCCTACCTGCCTTCAGTTACCATTCAGTTAATCCCATCAGGAATCAATTCATTGATTGGGTTAAGACTCTTATAACCCCATCATTTCTCTTCCAAACTTTCTTGCATTATCTCACACACAAGCTTTTGAGGGGCACCTGACATCCAAACCATAACAGTACATTTGTACTGTATTGACAGACTTGGAAACCAAAACCTGGAATGGACCCAGAAGATTACTAGGTCCAAATTCTCCTCCTAGGAAAAATGATGGGTGAGGTGCACAGCAGCCCTGGGCATCCTTCCCATTTTAGGTTGTCCTTAATGTAAATTCCAAAAGGTTTCTTGGTTCCATAGGAAATTCTTCTTTTTGTCAAAAAGTCTGTCTTTGTTAATTTAAATCAATTTAAGCCCGTTTCCTCATAGATGTCTTCCATGGAGATGACTAAGGACTTTGGTTACCTGAATCTAGTATGTCATTCCTTGATCTTCTCTTCACCAGCTATTTAGGATGGACTATGTGGTATGGCCAAAGTCATGCCATTTTAACCTTATAAACAGCAATTTCATATGCTTTGACCTAATAAATAACCATAACTCTTCTTAACTTCTTTCAGATACTCCTTATTTCTGATCTTTTGGATAATGGAACCCCCTGCCAGAACCTTTCCCAATGTTCTAGTAGCTTTCTTATACTAACCCGTATATATAAGCTAGTGTCAGAATAATTGTTAATATTACAGAGCACCAATGCAAATATAATTAATTATGTCTACTTTTTTTAAAACTGTTACTTCAAAATATAAATATAAATGCACAAATATTATACATTCTCATATATCATATATTTTATAATTTTTAAAATTCAAGACAAGTTAAAGAGGGAAAAACCACTTTAACACATTCCTATGGATCCAGGATGGAAATGGTATGGAAAAAAAGAGGTATTACATAACAAATCAACAAAACTGAAATTTCCAACCAGCTGTATTGCTTTCTACGACTTTAATATTTTATGACCAAAAGTGTCCAATATGATTATTTTTTTTCTTCCTTTCTCACCTTTTAGCTCAACCATAAATTTCCAGCCACAGTACACATGGCACATCAAAAACCCACACCTGCTCTGGTGAAGGTCACTCCACTGAAAAAGATCTACATTATTCAGCAGCCTCGGAAATGTTAAGCTAGGACGTGGGACATAAAATACAGCCACCTGGTCACCTGCTGCCAGCATCTGACAGCTTAGCAAAAAGGACCAAAACTGTCCATAGGCTAGTGCACTTGCTTGGTAAATAAAACAAGTTTTGTATCTTTCCTTTTGACTTTAGATAATAAAGCATCCAAAACTAAAAATCCGATGCATTCCTGTGACTCTTTTTGGTGCATGTCAGGATCCCATGGATATTTACATATATAATTCCATAGAGTAAGTAAAGAATCCAGAACACCTAACTATTCCACTCCACTGCCACTTCCCTGGGTCAGTGCTCTCCTGGTGGCTGACCCTGAGTTGTTCCACCCACACTGAGTTTTCCTTGCAGGCAAAGGCAAGGAAAGCAAGGAGCACTCTGAGCTTTGCAAAGGCCAATGTTTTATGCAAACATAGGTGTGACTCTTAATATGTCTTAGGATGTTCAAGTTATCACTTGAGGTGAAATGTCTTTTTCCTTTTTCCAGTTCCTCACATAAATACAGTTTGTTTTGAAGATTTAGTAAGGAAAAATGAAAAAATTAAATTGATCATAAACACATTTTCTTCTGCTAAGCAATCAAAGATGAAAGGTTAAACTACAGTTTCCACAGATTTGCTGAAAGTCCTCCCAAAAGTTAATGCTCTAGAATTAGGAAGGAGATTGTGGTACTATACAGCGTTGCTGTTGAACTGTGGGAGTTGATTTTTTTTTTTTTTTTTTTGAGGTGGGATGGAAAAGGAAGTATTGCTATTACTAAAGCCTATTCTAGCTCTCTTACCCTGCCACCACAGACACACACACACACACAAACTTCATACACTGCATGTCTTCCCATGTGAACAGCCAAGGGCATCTTCGGCTGACGGTAGGGAATAGCCCCATTCTTTCTCCACATTCTTACTCCACAGAGGTTAGCTGTCACTCACTGTCTTACCATTTTGTACCCTGAGTTGATCATGATATCCAGCCATAAGATCTTCTCTTTACCCAAGGAAAGGGATCGGCACTTTAGCTGTCCTTTTGCAGGTTGACAACCCTTGGAGTCAACCTGGTGTCAAGTCATTCTCTGATTCCTGGTTATCCTAAGATACCTGCGTAGAGACCAGTGATCATAAGTATTCACCCTCTCTCTTCTGCTGCATTGTTTGGTTCAGTAATAAGAGAATTGTTTGAGGCAATATAAAGCCTTTAGGCAACGCCAGCATAAATCAATAAGACAGTCCTAACCACTCCACTTTTTAAAAAATATTTTTATTTGTTGTCGATGGATCTTTATTTTATTTATTTATATGTGGTGCTGAGAATTGAACCCAGTGCCTCACACATGCCAGTCAAGCACTGTACCACTGAGCCACGACCTCAACCCCTAACCACCTCACTTTGGCCAAGCCCAGTTCCCAGTCCTCTGGAGCTCCTGTCAGGATACTTCCGTTGCAAGGAAAGTGCAAAAAAGTTCAAGATTAATTCCCAAGGGGACAGGAGACAAGGTTCAGATTTAGGAGACTGAGTTCTACTTCCAACCCTTACTAGTTCTGAAAGCTTAAGCAAGCCACTCCTTCTGATCCTTGTCAAACAGCCACAACACCCAACTCCCTATGGAGCCTCCTGGTTCTGCATACCCGCAAGAAGACAAACTGACCACTGAGATTTGTAAACACTATTTAAAGAGGAGTAGTGAAAGCAAGGTAGAAGCTGCCAGAATGAGAGAAGTAGGAGGTGAACTGCAGGAGATTGTACAAGCTGAACCTAAAATAGAAAAGTCTGAGGAATGCTGAAGAATTGGGACTGGAGGGAGGCGAGGAGAAAACAGAAGGAGGATAAGAGAAATGAGAAACTATGACAGCTGCACTGCTGATTCCATTAGGATGAAATGCAGGCCAGCCCCCATTGGCTCTGCACTCTCTCTCCTCTAGATATGAAGGATGCACTGCAAGGAAGAGAGGCTGCTCAAAGGCAGACTATGTTGTAGGGACCCGAGCATTAATTTAGGTCCACAACTGCAGTCATTTAAATCACCATACCACAGAAAGCAAGAAGTTTGGTGTGAGCTTCAAGTCTGAAAGAAAACTAGAATTATCACAGACTATAGCAGTAGAAAAAAGACCAGGCCCTTGAAAGAATTCTGTGGTGACATGGCTACACAAGCAGAAAGCCACAGGGGCTGTTCCGTCTCCCCAGTGAAGAGCAAAGTCCTTTGTGGATGTGCTGCAGCTTCACTCAAGAGCTCTTTGCGGCGTATCACAGTCCCAGAAAAAGTCATGACACTGAGGAAGAACATCGGTAGGCTGGAGATTGACTGACATATACTCTTTTTCAGCTCATTTCAGTTCAGTCCATGCAAGCTGGGCGTGGTGGTGCAGACCTGTAATACCAGTGGCACAGGAGGATTGCAAGTTTGAATCCAGCCTCAGCAACTTAGTGAGAACCTGTCTTGACATAAAAAAGGGTTAGGGATGTAGCTCGGTGGTAGAGCACCCCTGGGTTCAATCCCCAGTACCCCCTTCCCATCTACCAAAAAAACCCTCTATGTTAGGCACTGGGATACAAAGATGAGTGGGACACAACCCCTTCCAGCAAGACCTCTTAAACTAAAGGGACAAAGGCACGCCAATGAATCCACAAAAGAGAATTTAAACATGGCTGGGAGGAGGTGCTATGAATGGGGCTTAAGAAATCACCTGAGGGTCATGTGTAGTCAAAGAAATAATGTGGCTGTGGATATCAATCATAAACAGGCTTGAGTTAAGTTTTTATTATGAAATTTTCAAACATATATAAAGGTTGGGTCAATATAATTTTTGAGCCCTTGGGTGCTCATTTTAGAGTATCAACAATGTGCTCAATCATGTTTTAGCCAAGCATCTAGTATATTAGCTCCAAAGATAGGCGCCCTGTGTTCTCTCTCCCTCCCTCCCTTACCTTTCTCCCTTTTCCTCTCTCTCTCTCCCCTCCCTTCCTCTTTCTCTCCCTCTCCTTCTCTCTATGTATGTAAACTGAATTTTCACAAATACTGTGGAGCAAAAGGGAGTAAGACACCAAGAGTTTTTCACCATAAGATGGAGGCTGCCATTACTATGCTAGCTACAAAAGTCAAGACAAACAGCTGAGCCAGTGACATGTGGGAAAGCACTGTTGGGGAATCAAAGTCCCAAGAACTGGAACTCCAGGTAGAATAGGAAGATGTCAATGCAAACGCAAAGTTGCTCTGGGTGAATGAAATACTGGAGAAAATCAGTTCTTGCAGAAGGAAAGGACATAGAGAATACAAAGAAAGAGCTATTCTTGAGGCCACTCCAAAAGGAAAAAAGAAAAATGGGATAAGAGAGTAACAAAGGGGATAAATTAATGGCAGGAAAAGCTAAAGTCAATACATCCAACAAACATTTGCTGGAGTCCTCCTTTGTGATAGTCTTTCTTCAGAAGGAACCCAAGTCTAAGGAATATATGGCTGCCATTTGGCACATATCATATTTTAAAATGAATGTCTAGATGTCAGCTGGAGTCATTACTTCCCTTCAGAATAGGAAAAACTGGCTCAAACCCCATCACTTGCTGTCCCTGGGCCCCACTGCCCTAACCTGGACTCAACTGTTTTCTAGGATTTCCCCTAAAAGCTTACTCCAGGGGAGGTAAACATCACCAAAGGTTTGGTAGGGAGTTTACAACATAGGAAGGAGACAACTGCTAATAGAATATTAAAGTAAGATCCCTGGTTCTGTTGTATGTCCTTCTACCACCTCCTGCCCCATGGGGATTTTGTCCCCTGCTCATCTCACACTGGCCACCCTTATCACAGTTCCCCTCACCAAACTCTCCCTTGCCTCACATTTCTCCTATCCCTGTGTCCAGGTCAGCCATTCAGCTGTTTCTCTGATTGTACTGACTCCTTAGTCAAGGAGTTGATTCACTCCAAAATAGCCTCCCTAACCCCAACAGCCTGACATCAGCTGTCAGGATGACAACATTTCATGCAAATACGATAGAATTAATGAAGGATGGATTAATTAACTAGAGAAAGTGAAGTGACAGAGAACCTGAGCTAAGGAAAATGAGAAGCAAAAAGAAAAAAAAAAAAGAGAAATTCAAAGGAAATGTTGAAGGCCCGAAAGAAAAACACACAAAAAATTGGGCAATCAGAGATTCAACTAAAAATCCATAACACAAATGGAATTTAAAAATGGCTTTATATACAGTATTTTATGAAGTCTTCACACAAAAAAATCCTGAAAGATGTTAGCTATCATTATCCCATTTTACATACACGTGAGAAAAATAACCCTCTAGGAAGTCAAGATATTCCATGATGTTTAATATCTTTTAAGTGGAAGAATTTCTCTAGAAATGTCTTAATTCTAAATCTAGAGCTGCCTCTGCTGCCCCATGGGAACATAGGCTGGACAGGAAGCTTAGAGTTTTTTCTCTATAAAGGATCTGGGTATAAATCTAGCTTAATAAATAGAGCTGAATTTGAAAAGAGAAATCTTTGTGTGAAAGGACTGGTTTGGGACTAACCAAATTCTTCAACAGGGCAAGAGCCATGCATGCATGTTCAGATTCTCAGAATTTTGTAGAAAAATGCCAAGTACAATGTGCAAACTTGAAAGATCATAGAAGTAAACCAGGTTGGGAAAAAAGATCAAAGTATAGATATGAGCCCTGTTTTGGTTTAGATACTAAGTGTCCCCCAAAACCTCATGTGTCAGACAATGCAAGAGAGTTTAGAAGCTAAATGATTGGGTTATGAGAACCTTAACCTAATAGTGTTTTAATTCCTGATAGGGATTAACCAGGTAATAACTTTAGGTGGTTAAGGTGTGGCTAGAGTAGATGGGTCCCTGGGGGCATTCCCTTGCTTGCTGGAGACCTGTCCTGAGATGCTTTCCTCTGCTACACCCTTCCACCATGGTGCTCTGCCTTACCTCACACCCTGAGGAATGAAGTCAGCCATCTATGGACTGAGATCTCTTAAACCATGATCCCCAAATAAACTTTCCTTCCTTAAGAGTGTTCTTGTCAGATCTTTTGTTCACAGCAGTGAAAAAGCTAACTAAACCAATGCCTTCAAAAGGGAAATGGAGGATGAAAGGGAATTTGGCACAGGATGCCTTTCCTGTGTACAGCAAAAGTCGTGAAGCTGGGGGGAATGTCAAGTTTGTAGGGAAAAGAGCTGGTACATGGGACAAACAAAAGGTGGCCTCAGCATTGCAGCATTCAGACCCTAACAGAAGGTATAGTGACAGAGATACAAATGTTTTCTATAGGGACTTTCCAAATCAATTAATAATAATAGAAACATATTTTGAATGACTTGGATGTCCACCTGAGAAGCAGCACAAGACAGGACCTCAGATGCAAGTCTGCACTGGTGTTTTGAACCCTGCGGGGTCAACAGTGCTGCCAGTGTAATTATCAAACACCTATGAGAAAAGAGGAAAACTTAACACATAAATGTTCCTTGTGAACAAGTTTCACAACACTTTAACCAGAGAAAGATGAGAGAGATTTGAGTCATCACAGGCTTGCTAAAGTCAAGAAACTATCTATATTAGCCAGAATCATACCTCTGTTAAAACAGCAATTATAAAGAAAATACTTTGTGTCAACACTGTAGATCCAGAATTTTTTTTTCTTTTTAAGATAGTATGTTAATTATTCAAATTTAAAAACAAGAAGAGAGAGGGGTATTTATTTAGCTGACTGTGTAAGCCGTTTGAATATTGCTATGGTTTAAATGTGAGGTGTCCCCCAAAAACTCAGGAGACAACGAAGGAATGTTCAGAGGTAAAATTATTAGATACTGAGAACTGTAACTTTACCAGTGAATTAGTCTATTAATCTGTTTGATAAACACTACTGTATTGGGTGGTATCTCTAGGCAGATAGGGTGTGGTTGGAGGAATCAGGCCACTGTGGGCATGCCTTTGGGGTTTTTATTTTATCCCTGGAGACTCACTTTCTCCACTTCTGGCTGCTATAAGCTGAGCAGTTTTCCTCCACCATGATTTCTACCTCACCCCGGGCCCAGGCATTGGAGTTGGCTGACCTTGGAACTGAGACCTCTTAAACCATGATCCCAAAATAAGCTTTTCCTCCTCTAAGTTGTTCAAGTGTTTTGGTCATAGCAATGAAAAACTGACCAACACAAATATATTAGGTTGAGGGAATCATAAGCAAAAATGTTAATAGTCATAAAATGTAAAGTGGAAGATGATGTCATTTCTGTTCATGCATTGGTAGAAATTAAAATTAACTTCTTAAAACATAGGAAATTGGGTAAAGATGTGAAGAATAGAAATTCTGCTCCCTTTTAAAGATTTGAGAATAACGAAACATTTTTTTAAACATCATAAAGAGAGCTTTCCAAGGAAAGACAGCCAGAGGCTTTCAAAAATAAAATAGATCTTGCTACAGAAGTGTTTAAGGAAGAGCACAGACAAATAAAACCAAGGTGAAGACACTGGAGCAGAAATAGTGAAATCAAAGAACAGATGAAACAGAATGGAGGTGATGAGAGCAGAAAAAGGTCACACGAGAACAAAGCACTCCTCTTTGCCAGCTGAGGTCCAGGAGAAGAGAGAGGATTATTGCAAGATGAAAATGGACAGAATAAGAAGGCACCAAAAGAGAGGCCAGAGATAATGAAAGGGTTTAACCAAACGCATCAAGTGCAAGGATAGATCGAGCCCTGAGCTTGGCTGTGGGCTGAGGAAGAAACAAGCAATCTAACAGTGGAAATTGCAGGTCAAGTGGTTCTAAGTGAGCTAGGTTTTGAAGCGAGGAAGCACCCCCAGGTCTGGCGGACAAGCTGCTCGGTTCTCTCAGGCTTTTAAAAGCTGAGCACAGTGCTGTTTTTAATGGTAGATGCTAAAGAGGAAGATGAAATGTCCTGTGCAGTGAAACTAGGAGCTGGCAAAATAGTTCCCAAAAAAAGAGAGGGGGTAAACATTAGGAACTAGATGCCACTATCATTACAAGCTTGCGATAGATTTTGTAGGAGATTTTCCACAACATAGCAGAATGCCAGACCATATAAAAAATAAAGTCATCTGGACTGGTGTGAGATGATAAAAAAAAAAAAAAATGCCAGGTTGCTTAGCAGGGTTAAAGGACAAAGGGAGGAGTAGGGGAGAAGAATGGTGCCAGGGCCACACACAAATCTGTAAAACAGTTAGCATCTTTGCCATGCCTCCATGGGCTGGCTACTTACTTCGCATCCCTTCCCCATAGCCCAAAAATACATAAAAGGAAGTAGTAGCACTTCTGGAGTAGCTACAACTGAAGCAGCACAAATCAGTCTATTTTTATTGTGCAAAAATGAAGAAGAAATATAGTTTTGTGTGAAATCTCCTGATTCTTACAATATCAGTTCACCTTTTGAATATTATTGTTACCACGGACTGTGCAGACCAAATGATTTCTCCCTACCTGTTGACTTTGGCCCATGGACCAGTGTTTTATACAAGCCAGGATTTTTACCTCAAGTCTACACAACAACCCTAAGTTCCTAATGACCTCAAGGAGGTGAGAGTAGGAGAGTAGGATTTGCCTCTCTCACAGTGGAGGTGTGGGAAAAGACGTAATGATAGGGAAAGATCATCAAGAAGTAGAATAAAGAGATGAAAAGGGAATGGCTTGCTTTATGCAGAAGTAAGGTAGTACCACTCTTACTGAAGATTTATACCCGACCTAACAAAACAGAATATAAGATCATAAAACTAAAAAACAGGAAAATCTGGCAATGTTGATGGTACGGATAGATGGGTACAATAGTAGCTATCTTTTGTGGAGAATTTACTATGTGCTAGAGGCTAACCACTGTATCTAATCTCTAATATTTATAATAGCCAATTTAACACATGCTGAAGAACTGTTAAGACCCACACTGCCCAGGTCCCTGGGCCTGCCTTTATGCTTTTCTCCTTTGAATGGAAATCCTTCCATGACTCGTTTTGGCCTAGATATTTAGGGCAACATTATTTTTAATATTTAAGAATCAGCAAATGGCCAAGTAGTTCTACTCCTAGGCATATACCCAGGAAACAGAAACACATTTTCATATACACAAAAAAAGGGCACACAAATATTTATAGTAGCATTATTTGTAATAGTCAAAAATTGGAAACATCCCAGACATCCATCAACTGATGAAAATGTATACAAGCTGTAGTATCTTCATACACTATAATATTATTTGACAATAAAAACAAAAGAAGGGGCTGAGCATATAGTTCAGTGATAGAGCATGCTTAACATATATAAAGCTTTGGGTTTGATCCCCAGCACCAAAGTAAATAAACAAACAAAAAAAACAACAGAGTTCTGGGGTTTAGCTCAGTTGTGGAGTGTTTGCCACAGCATGTGTGAAGCTCTGTCCACAGTACCACAAAAAATAAATTCAAAACACAACACATAACAAAGTACTGATCCATACCACAGCTTAGATGAATTTTGAAAATATTACGTTGAGTGAAAAAAGCCAGTCATGAAGGACCACATATAGTTGTGTTTATATAAAACACCCAGAATAGACAAATCTATAGAGACAAGGAAGTAGATTGGTGATTGCCTGGATGGGGTGGAGGGAATTGGAGACACTGTTTTAAAATCTAAATGGTATGGAATTTCTTTGGAGATGATGAAGACATTCTCAAATGAACTGTATTAATAGTTGCACAACTTGGAAAACACTAAAAACCATTGGAATATATTCTTTTTTAAAATTTCTTTTTAGTTGTAGATGGACACAATACCTTTATTTTATTTATTTATTTTTATGTGGTGCTGAGGATCGAACCCAGTGCTTCATACATGCAAGGAAAGCACTCTACCACTGAGCCACAACCCCAGCCCTGCAATATATTCTTAAATAGGTAAATTATATGACATAACAATCATCTTGAAAAAACTGTTACAAAAAAAAAGACCTAGGAGAAAATTGGGTTTAAAATATGAGTCATATGTCATTAAACACAGAAAAAAAAATAAAGGTTGGCACTGGGCTGGAGATGTAGCTCAATGGTGAAGTGGTCAGCCAACATGCCTAAGGCCCTGGGTTGGATCCCTGGCACCACAAATAAAATAAAATCAAGGTTGGTGCTGGTTTTATAACAGCTTTCTCACCTACACAAACTGAGGCCCAATCCCTAGGTCAGTACCCTCTGTATAGGGACCCAGTGATGCCTCAGACCTTCGACTAGGCAGGCCACTGAAATGGCATTCTTAGAGCCTGGACCAGAACTAGAAACAGTAATAGGTGGCAGGCATTGCATGAACACATCACAGGCAGTATGTCATTTACTTCCACAACGGCCCATGAGAAAGGTATTATTGCCATTCCCATAGGGAAGATGAGGACATACTTAGTGAGACTGCATCATTTACTAAAGAGTTATTGTGTGGCTGGACCTTATTATGTGTGCAAACCCAGACAGGAAGACGTCACAGCCAGGACTTCAGGACAAGCCTCTAAGGATCGGACGGTTCCTAACGGTGAACCCCACATTCTCATACACTCTAGCCACTGACAGTAATACTCATACCATTCATGTGGCCCATATCAAGTACAGGACTCATACGCTCTTATGCCAATTGTAAATTAGCACTAACTTTCTGGAAGGTACTTTAACAGAATATATCTATCAAAAGTTATTAAAAGGGGGGCATATTTTTCATCCAACAATTCCACTTCTAAAAATTTATTGAACAAATAAATAAATATATGTATACAAACATAATGATTTTCACCAAGGTATTGTACTTACAGCAATAGCGAAACAGAAAGGGGGCAGTGTTTTTGTTTTTACCTCACCAAAATCCCCATTTACATCCATAAAGGATGGCTAAAATTAGAAAATGTATGTTCTGTGGTGAGGAATTGAAGAGAGCAAAGGAGGACTGGAGAAATAGGGAGTTGGAGGGAAGAACCAGGTCATAAGTCCCAGCCTAGGCCGACATGTGTCAATGTTACTCCATTGGGACCATCAAAGTCTCCACAAGGTTTGTAGAGTTATACCTATTAATGACAGAACCATTCTTTAATGTCATTTACCCAAAATAAGTTTTCTAACATTCTTGTATTTGAGCAATGTTTCTGAAATATTTTTTAAAAATTAGATTTGGGGCCGTATGATAGTATCTCAAAGTAGTTACAGCAACTACAGGAGACTCTGGGTTTCTGACACAGCCCTAGAGGAACAAAGCCAGCCCTTTTCCCTTCCTTAGAACTTCCAGGATTACCCTCACCTCCATATTTATTCTCTTTCTCCAAAAGGAGCAAGCTCAGCTGAACTGGGGACAAGCAGCAGGTGCAGAATCTGACCACATTTACCACAGTTGCAGATGGAAGCAAACAAATGCATTTGAAACAGGATGCTATTTATATTTTTAAATTACTTCTAAACAAGGAGTATTTGAAGAATCTTTTCCCAATTCCATTACAGAACTTTAATGGGAACCGGTACAACTCTTTCATTTAGGACTTCAGGGAAGCTATAAAAATGAATGGCTTGATCTGCAGGAAAGAGAAGAGGGGAAAAAAATGTTCAGCAAACTGATGAATGGACACTATTCGGAGTGTTTGATGAGTTCCACAGTGACACTTAAGTGATGGCACTTATGATGATAGGTGGCTCAGTGGCCATTTTATGCAATATAAAAGTTAAGGTGGGTCTTATGTTTAGAAAACATTTGTTCCCACAAAAGGACTCTCTTGTTCGTATTCTGTTACTATAAATTCATGAAGTTGATAACTGTACAATGGTCATATTCTTTTAATATATACTGAAAGTTTTATGGGTTGAAGAACATAAACTTTAGATGGTTCTGACACAAATTTAGTTATAGAGCCAGTTGTGGTGGCCCATGCCTGTGATCCTAGCTCCTTGGGAGGCTGAGGCAAGCGGATCACAAGTTCAAGGCCAGCCTGGGCAACTTAGTAAGACTCAGTCTCAAAATAAAATTAAAGGATAAGAGCTAAGGATGTAGCTTAGTGGTAGAGTGCTTGCCTAATATGCAGGAGGCCCTGGTTCAATCCCTAGTAACACAAAAGGAAAAGAAAAAAGAAAAAAATTGGTTGTATATATAAAGACAAATAGAGTGAACCATTGTATGGGATAAAATGTTGACAATGGGTGAATCTGGTAAAAGGCACACAGATCTTCTTTGGGCTACTTTTATTTTTATATTTTTAAAATTTGAAATCATTTCTAAATAAAGTATTAAAAACAAAACAAAAAGACCCTCAAGGCCAGAAACTAAAAATACTCCAATGCTTCTCAAACGGCACACTGGGAATATTTCTGGCTTATACCTGATACTATTTTATTTTCTCTTTGTTATTTTAAATTGATAATACATGTATACAATTCAAAACTCTGAATACTATAATTAGGTAGGTACTGAGAACTGTCACTCTTCCCTATTCCCATCTACTCTGTTACCTCTCACATACTACAGGTAACTATATTTATTCACTTCTGATTTTTCTAGTGATGATTTGTGCAAATATTAGCAATATCAGCATGTACTATTTACCCTTTTCTTACACAAAATAGGGCATGCTGCACAAACATTCTGTGCTTTGCTTTGGTCGGCCATATATCTTGTGAATCTTGTAATTCTGCTGTCACTTTAGGATGCCATCCTGTCTACAAAGAAATAAACATACTAGCTGCTTCTCTTCGTTTACACAGAAACTACGCCTGACCCCAATATTTGGCTATGGGCTAAAATAACTGTGCTTTACTTACATTTCACAGGTAGCTAGAAAAGTCAACTTTGAGGGTTGTCAAAGATCAAATTCAAAATATCTAGGCATTTTTAAAAATATTCTGACTAGTAGTATTCAAATATTTTCATTGAAAGAACACTGAGAAGATGAATCAACCACAGAGTTTACTTACATTCTCATTATTCTTTTCTTAATTATTAGACTATTTTTTTGTATTCCTACTCTGTTATACATGGCTTCAGCCCAGAACTATCAAAGATTGTTTATAAAAGAAAAGTTTTGCCTGATGCATTGGCACATACCTGTAATCTCAGAGACTTGGGAGGCTGATGCAGAAGGATTGCAAAGTTTGAGGCCAGACGTGGCAACTTAGTGAGACCCTATGTCAAAATAAAAACTTTAAATGGCTGGGGATATATATCAGTGATAGAGCACCCCTGGGTTCAATCTCCAATACTGGGGAGGGGGTTCTGTATTCTTGAAATATTATAAGCAAGTGAAATACTTGTTTTAAAAATTTGGTCGGCGGGGCTGAGGTTGAGCTCAGTGGCAGAGCACTTGCCTCGCATGCGTGAGGCACTGGGTTCGATCCTCAGCACCACATAAAAATAAGTAAACAAAATAAAGATACTGTGTCCATGTATAACTAAAAAATATGTATAAAAAAAAAGAAAAGAAAATGCTCTTAAAAAAAAATTTGGTCGGCAATGTAGTTTAGTTCAGTTCAACATCCACTGAGGTTTGTGCAAACTACAGAGCTTTTAAAGATGAAGGAGACAGGGGCTGAGGTTGTGGCTCAGTGGTAGAGCACTTGCCTCGCATGTGGGAAGCACTGGGTTCGATCCTCAGTACCACATATAAACAAATGAATAAATAAAGGTCAATCAACAACTAAAAAATATTTATAAATAAATAAATAAATAAAAAAGATGAAGGAGACATTGGTCCTGGCCTTAACGTGCTCAGTCTTTAAATGTGGACTGCTGTGGTTATATAAGCAGGTGCAAAACACTCCAGGAAGACAAAGGAAGGAGGCTCAGCCCTGCTTCCTTAGAGAAAATGAGGCACGGCATAAAGACCAGAAAGGAGAACAGGGGCAGCAGAAGCGAGGGTCATGAAGTTCCATGAAGACATGAAGTACCCAGTGTGGGTGGGGAAATGGCAAATGCCTTAGTGTTCCAAGGCAGGGAACAGCAGATGTGGCTGCAAAAGGGAGAGCCTGGTATGGACTGCCAGGGAGCTTGGACTTGACTCTGAGCAGTGGTTACAGAGGGGAGCTTGGTCAGGTTTGCTTTTTAGAAGGCTCATCTTGGCTTTGATGCAGAGGAGAGGATAAATCTATAGGCAGAGAGTCCTCGGGACAGAGAGGAGGAGGCATACGTGGGAAAGGGTTGGGCCGTCAACAAAGCGAACTGCATGATTGTTGGCTGTGAATGGGAGGAGACTAGGAAGATTCTTGGTTCTGACTTGTGTGCCTCCAGGAATGGCAGTTCCATTAAGTGAAGCCAAAAAACATGGAAGTTCTATTTGGGTCATGGTGAATTTGGGGAAAGTAAGCAGATGTAGCTATGGCTCTGAGGAGCAAAAGAGAGTTCTGGTCTGAAAAATGGAAATGGAAGCATTGTATTTACTTCCTGTTGCTGCTGTGACAAATTCCCACAAACTTAGTGACTTAAAACAACATAAAATTATTCTCTCACATTATTGGAGGTCAGAAGTCTAAAATCTGTCTCGCGGTCTAAATCCAGATGTCAACAGGACTGTCTTGCGGAGGCCACAGGGGAGAGTCCTGCTCTTGCCTTTTTCTGCTTCTAGAGGCCGCCTGCATTCCTCAGATCCTAGCCTTGTGTCCATCTTCAAAGCCAGTGGTGTGGCACCTTACTCCTAGAGTCACATTGATTTCTTCTTCTGCAGCTAACTCTCCCTCTGCATGCCTTTCATGAGGACCCTTGTGATTATACTGGGTCTACACAGATAATCTAAGAAAATCCCACCTCAAGATCCTTAACTTGGTCACATCTGCAAAGTCCCTTTTGCCCTATACAGCAGCATTCACGATCCCAGCAATTAGGACCCAGATTTGTTTGAGGACTATTCTTCAGCCTTCTACATTCATTGCTGGCATAAAGATAGTGAGAATAGGAACATTTGATGGGGTGGATGTGTCTGGAGAAAAGAGCATTAGATCAAGAACGCAGCCCTGGGAACCCCAAAGTTGAAAGAGGAGACGTTGGAAGAAGGAACCCAAAGGAGATGGAGAAGAAAGTCTCCATCCATCTTGGTACCAGGTAAGGGTACCAAGAGCAAGGTGCTATTGTGGGGGTGGAGAATGGAGAGCTTCAGGGAGAAGGGAGTGGTCAGCAGCAGAGGAAGTTGAGGAAGCAACCTGGAGGTCCAGGCATCTTGTCCACAGAGGCATCAGTGGAGTACAAGGGTGGAAAACAGGTGGCATCAAATGGCAGTAATGTCCAGTAAGGAGCAGACCAGCCTTTCAACAAGTCAGCTGAGGACAGAGAGAGAGGTTATGGCATCCAGAAGGAAATGCAGACTATGTGGAAAGCTTTTTGTTTTATTCTGCTCCATATCTGAGAAGGTGCAAGTCTGGAGCGTCCCCGTAAGCTCCAGTGAATGAGTTCTTGGATTAGGAGAGGCCAGAGATTTATACAGGAGAGGGAATCCCTGATAGAGCAAGGTCCCCAACGAGGCTGATGGATATGAGTTGAAGAGCACAGATAAACAAATTTTAAAATAGGCCTATCCTTTGATGCAGGAATTTATCTCACTGAGAAAAATCACATCAAAAAAACAACTTACCAAAATGCTCACATAGGAGGAAAAAATGCATACAATTGTTCAAAGGCAAAGAGAGATTTGTACAAAAGTGTTCAAGCAGTATGCTTGTAATACAGAAAAGTTAAAACAACATTTGTGTCTCTCAGCCAAGGATTAGTTAAGCTCTGTATTTAAAAGTGGCTTTAAGATCTTAGAATGGAAAGATCTTCCTACAAAGGGCATGATTTTCAGACATTTTAAGGGAAAGAGTTATAGAATTGGTAACAGGAACACACAGCTTCTATAGAGCCCCTAAACAAAGGCTGAAAAAATATTTTATATGTATATATAGTACACAAAATATAATATATATATGATTTTTTTTTTTTGCAGTACTGGGTTTGGAACCCAAAAGCTCTGTGCCACTGAACTATATCCCCAACCCTTTTCTTTAAGACAGGATCTCACTAACTTGCTGAGGCTGTCCTCTAACTTGCAATCCTCCTGCCTCAGCCTCCAGAGTTGCTGGGACACCTGGCTGGAAAAAACATTTTTGATTTACCTAATATATAAATAATTCCTCCAAATTTGGTTTTTTACATATGTATATTTTTGAGTTGTAGATGGACACAATACCTTTATTTTATTTATTTATCTTTATATGGTGCTGAGGATCAGACCCAGTGCCTCACATGTGCTAGACAAGCGCTCTGCCACTGAGCTACAACCCCAGCCCTCCAAATTCACTTTAAGAAACAACAACCTAATAGAAGAATGGAAAAAAGCTTAAAACTGGCATTTCATACAAGACAAAAATCAAAAATAGCTAATGCATATATTTCTTCACAATCAACCTCATTTGAGATGGAAGATATGCAAATAAGATGTCATCATTTTACTGATAATATGGACCAAAATTAGAAAGATTGATATCTGTTGGTAAGTCTATGGGGAAAAAATTACAGGTTAATGGAGTTTAAATATATACAGCATTATCAGAGAACAATTTGGAGGTATATATCAAAATGTAAATGTATCTTTGACTCAGCAATTCTAAGAATCCATCTACACATACATAATTATGAACAAATACATGTTTTACTTATTCATACTTTTTTACTTTCCAGGAATGGTGAAAAATTTGGCATGGCCTGAATGTTCATCAAGAGAAGAATAGTTAAATACATTAGGCAGCAAGTACATAATGGAATATTGGACCACTATTCCAAAAAAATTAGATCTAGATGTAATAAATTATATAAAATGGGTTTATAGCCGGGCACAGTGGCACACACCTGTAATCCCAGCACTTTGGGAGGCTGACACGACACAGGAGAATCATGAGTTCAAAGCCAGTCTCAGCGACAGTAAGGCACTAAGCAACTCAGTGAGATCCTGCCTCTAAATAAAACACAAAATAGGTCTGGGAATGTGGCTCAATGGTCAAGTGCCCCTGAGTTCAATCCCCGGTACCAAAAAAAAAAGGCGGGGGGGTTATAATATTTAAGTAAACAAACAAAAAAGAAACAGGCGTTGTAGCTCAGGGGTAGAGCACTTGCTAGTATGTGTGAGGCACTGGGTTCAATCCTCAGTACCACATAAAAATAAAATAAAGTATTGTGTCCATCTACAACTAAAAAAAAATTAAAAGAAAAAGGAATGGCTAAATACTATGATCCCTTTGGAAGTGGAATAAAATCCACCTCTATGTATTAGGGAAAACAAGAATTTAGTAATTCATTGATATGAGTGAATCTCAAATACATTATGCTAAATGAGACAAGCCACACTCAAAAAGCTACATACTGTATAATTCCATTGACTGTGTTAGTGATCTTCCCATTGCTGCAGCAAAAGACCTGAGAAAACTGACTTATAAGGAGGAAAGGTTTATTTTGGCTCATGGCTTCAGAGGTGTCAGTTTGTCATCTCTTGGTCATGTTTCCTTTGGGCCTGTGGCATGGTAGTACAACATGATGGCATGGGGAGCATGTGGCAGAGAAAATTGTTCATTGTATGGTGGTCAGGAAGCAAAGAGAGAGAGAGAGGGGAAGGAGCTGGGGGTCTCAATCTATGCTTTAAGGGCACGTCCCCAATGACCTACCTTCCTCCCAGTAGGCCCCACCTCTTCAAAGTTCCACTACCTCCCAATAGCAGCAGTGCTGAATCAGGCCTTTAACATGTAAGCCTTTGGGGGACATTTAAGATCCAAACAGTAACAGTGACCCAGCAGAAAAATTAAAACTATAGGAACAGAAAACAGATCAATAGTTTCCAGGGCTGGATATCAGGGAAAGGATGACCATACAGGGACACTGGGAAAATATTTTTGTGATGATAGAAATGTTTCATCTCTCAGTTGTGGTTATGGTAACACAACAACACATTTTTGCCAATTCATATAACTATACACTGCAAAGGGTGAGTGTTACTAAATGTGAATTTTGCTTCTATAAATCTGACTTTTAAAAAAATTTTGTAGAAGCTGGGATTGTAGCTCAGTGGTAGAGCGCTTGCCTTGCATGTGTGGGGCACTGGGTTTGATCCTTAGCACCACATAAAAATAAATAAATAAAGATAATGTGTCCATCTACAACTAAAAAATATTTTTAAAAAATAAAAATATGAAAAAAAACTTGTAAAGATTTTAAGCTGTTAATAACAGTTAATCCTTAGAGAATGTGATCAGAAGTATAATGGAAGAATATTTCACATTGTACATTTCTGTATAATTTGGATTTCTTTCAGTGAGTATATGCTACTTTTGTAATTTTTTAAAAGATTTTAATAAATATGACATACTCAACCCACAGAACACTGAATAGCCATTAGAAGATAGTAGATTTATAAATACTACCACAAAAGACATTCACAATCATTGTCAAATACAAAAAGATAACTTGTACAGCAACTTGTAATTACTATTTTGGGAAAATACAATAAAATTGCATATATGCAACAGGCTGTGGTGCACGCCTGTAATCCCAGCAGCTTGGGAGGCTGAGACAGGAGGATTACAAGTTCAAAGCCAGCTCTGCAAAAAAAACAAGGCACTAAGAAACTCAATGAGACCCTGTCCCTAAATAAAATACAAAATAGGGCTAGGGATGTGGCTCAGCGGTCAAGTGCCCCTGAGTTCAATCCCTGTTACCAAAAAAAAAAAAATGTGTATGTGCATGTGTTTAGAGGGGTGTGTCTATGTGAACATAAATTGGGAAGATATCTACCAATATTTAACAGTATTTACTTTGGGGAGTGGTATTTTTGTAGGTTTGTTGAGAGAATGACTTTTTCTTTAACTTTGGTTGAATGGTTATAAAACTATATTATTTCTAAAATTACATTTTAAAAAAATTTTTAAATAGGACAATTGAAAGAAGACTATCCCAATCTCTGAGAGTGAGGCAAGATTTATACAGATACAGAAAAGTTTGTAGGTTGGACAGTAGATAGACAATTCAGTATTCAACGCCTCCATTTTCTCAAAAAAAATGGTCATCTGATAAGAGTTTAGGAGAGTGGGTGTCAGAGTAGGTAGGGAGTTTAAGAAAGGTGCCAAGGTCTGGAGTAGGTTACAAGAGGAAGGCCACTGAGGCTAAATGTGTGGTGCTGACCGGGTACAGGCACTGTAAGAGGCCCATGTGTGTGGCAGCCAGCAGGGGGTGCCAGAAAACTGAAGAGGGAGGATTATCCAAGGTGTGTCCTGGTAACCTCCACAGCCCAGCATGACCTCACTGTACAAAAAAGCAGAAATACAATTTTTTAGAGTAAATCATCCAATTGAAAACATTGATGACTACTTAAATGTTGTTTCACACACTGTTCAGATAAAACAAAACCCGACCGCCCATGGCTGAGGTGGGGACTGAGAGAGGTGCAGGGCAGTGCACACATATTTTTCGTGAAACTCTTCTATTTTTTAATTCCTCTTTGGTTATGGTCCAACATTTTTAACTAGGAAGCTTGTTTCAGGGGGAGATTAAATACAGTTCACAACAAGATTTTTAAAAAAGTCATTCTTATGATTTGGATATGAATTATCCCCTAAAGACTCATGTGTTGAAGGCTTGATCCCCAATGTAGCAGTGTCCAGAGGTGGGACTTCTAGGAAGTGACTGGATCACAAGGGCTCTGACCTTATTAGTGAATTAATCTATTCATTGCTGAATGAACTACTGGGAAGTGGTGGAAACTGTAGGCAGGTGGGACATAGTTGGAGGAAGTAGGTCACTGGGTGTGTGCCCTTGGGGACTATATCTTGTCCTGGCGCCCCCCCCCCCTCTTTCTTTCTCCTGGCTGTGCTGAACAGCTTTTCTCTGTCATACCCTTCTTCCATGATGTTCTGCCTCACTGATGTTCAGGCCCACAGCAATAGATTCAGCCAACCATGGACTGAAACCAAGAGCTAAAATAAATCATTCCTCCTCCAAGTTGTTTTTCTCAGCTATTTGTCACAGCAACAGAAAGCTGACTAATACAGTCATTGATCAGATGTGATGTCTGAAATAGACCTTTTAAAAAGAACAAAACAGAAAAAGCAATAGTTTTGAAACTCAAGCTTTCAATGGCAAGAGCCAGGTTCTTTAAAGAGAAAGGCATTTTCTGCATTCAGAATTTTCTTCTTAAATATTTAGAAGAGGGGCTGGGGATGTCGTTCAGTGGTAAAGTGCATGCCTCATATGCACAATGCCTGGGTTTGATCCCCAGCACTGCAAAAAAAAAAAAAAGAAAAGAAAAAAGAAACCGACTATCTTGAAGCCCTGAGGAGAAGGAAGTCTGCGAGACATAGGAGCAATTTTCTTTCAAGAAAAGAGAGTCTGGGGCAAGAGGAGAGGAGGGAGGAGTATTAGATAGAAGAGTGGCTCCCACATGCCCCAGACAGGTCTGAAGGTGGAAATGGGGTTACGACCCACTTCCCTCCAGAATCCGCAGGAGGAAGATCCTCCCCCATGCCCCTTGCCAGCCTTAGGCAGCTGCATTTGAGCACAGGTCTCAGTGGAAAGAAGACCTCAGCCAGCCTCTCCTTTCACAAACCTCCCTGGTTCTCAAGGGATCTGGAGGTTGCCAGAATTTTCCACAGGCCTCAGAGGAGATGGAGAAGATGAGCTGAGAGGATGGGCCAGCAAGCCAGAGGGCCACTGTGGTAAGCGATGAAATGATCCCGTGGCAATGCCTTCACAGTGCCATCTGGGTCAGGGTAGACCTTAGGGAGCTGCGGTGGGCTGTGCCCCTACCTCACCAGAACAAGCAGGAAGACACCTCAGGTGATTCTGAGACACCTGGGACTTGCAGCACAACCCAGCCAGTGCCCAGTTTTACTCAGCAGGGCACTGGGAGAAGAGGTATGCAGTGGTAATGAGGAAACTTGTAAAAGAATGATGCTGGTTACCCAGTGAACAGACTAAACCCACACTTGGAGTATAGCCATATAGGGCCCCCAAAAATGAAAAAGAAATTGGTATTATATTGCCCCCACTACCTTCCTGAATTCCCCTTACAAACACTAAAGCAGTTACTATGAGAAATCAGAAATTGAACTTCTTTACACTCTTTTCATCGCCCCCTAGGGATAAGGGCACCATAATTTCCTCAGTATCCAGGGCTTCCAACTTGCTCCTGATTTTCAGAGGAGTCCTAAAGAGGGTGCTGCTACATGGGAAGAAAAACAGGGGTCAAAGGTTTGAGGTCTCCATGGGGTTAGAAAGCTGTCATGAGATTGAAATGACACAGAAAGGTTGTGGTCAGAGCCTCCTGGAGGACAGGTCCTGTGCTGTGGCCATGCATGGAGGTAGGTGTTTATGCAGAACTAGAGAAGAACCCAAGGTTGTTAAAAAGACCACTCAGCATGCAGTGGGTTACAGAATGAAAGGGAGACCATGAGGCCAGGCTTATGCTTGTAATTCCAACAGCTTGGGAGGCTAAGGCAGGAGGGTCGCAAGTTCAAAGCCAGCCTCAGCAACGGGGAGGCACTAAGCAACTCAGTGAGACCCTATGTCTAAATAAAATACAAAATAGGGCTGGGGATGTGGCTCAGTGGTCAAGTCCTCCTGAGTTCAATCCCCAGTACCCCCCTCAAAAAAAAAAGAAAGAAAGGGGGATGGTAAGTCAGGTCCCATGGTCTTGAGTGAAAGCTGGAGAAACTTGGGGTGCTGGGCAGAGGCTGGATGTGTTCTATTTACCGAATGGAACCTGCTGGTAGCACACTCCTCACTGAGCTTCATCTTCCATTGAGCCGTGAGTTTACATTTCATAATGTAGTGAAATTTTGTAAAGTGCACTGAACAATACATATTAGCTATTTTTTCTCACATTTGTCAGATTGTAGCAAAACTAGGATCCACATGTACAAATGTTCACTCAGCAATGCACTGTTTCCTGTTAAAAACACGGAAAAATTAAATTTCTCCTTCCCAATTATTCAGCTGACAAAAGGAAATAGGTTACTCTTTGAAGATTTTGTTTGTAGGCTGTCGAAGGAGACACAAGCTACCAGGGGAGCCTATTTTGTGTGTTTTTACTTGACAATCCAAGTGAGGATGCAGAGAAAGCTTTTTATTTGACATAAATGTCTTTTTCCCAAATCACCAGGGGAAAAAAATTACCGAAACGATTTGTTTTAAAACTTGTTTTCATTTTCCCTGTGCCAGAATATTCCTGAGACAAAACAGACCTTCCAGGGAATCCATACTCAGGGCTCAGGATATCTAATTCTGAGTGAATTAACATTTTTTTCTACTGAAAAGAGTAAAAAACAGGCTATATGTGAATCCACATTGACTCCTTGCTAATCTTTAGTTTTACAATGAGTTCAGCTGTCTTTTCTCCTCAATGATTTAAGTATCTGGTACTAAGCTTTCCTTTCAAATTAACTAAAAGTCTGGCTTTATTCTATTTGAAGTTTGTAGCTAAATATTTATTCATAGTCTAAGGAAAGAGGCAGAAGTCACATTGGTTGTGGCAGAATGTGTCTCTGCAAGTATGAGCAGGAAGTATTGGAAATGGTGACAGTTACTGCCACATCAGTGCTCAAGGCCACCAAATGAAAGAAGGTCATTTGTTTTCCTAACATTACCCACCTCTTTTTTTTTGGGGGGGGGTACCAGGGATTGAAACCAGGGGCACTTAATCACTGAGCCACATCCCCAGCCCTTTTTTAATATTTTATTTAAGGACAGGGTCTCACCAAGTTGCTTAGGTCCTTGCTAAGTTGCTGAGTCTGGCTTTGAACTTGCAATCCTCCTGCCTCAGTTTCCTAAGCT